>SMMW01000071.1:572500-673754 GCA_004794655.1 Marisa cornuarietis
ATAAACAAGAACTTATTTCTGTCTTACCAAGGACTATAAACAAGAACTTATTTCTGTCTTACCAAGGAATATAAACAAGAACTTATTTCTGTCTTACCAAGGACTATAAACAAGAACTTATTTCTGTCTTACCAAGGACTATAAACAAGAACTTATTTCTGTCTTACCAAGGACTATAAACAAGAACTTATGTCTGTCTTACCAAGGAATATAAACAAGAACTTATTTCTGTCTTACCAAGGACTATAAACAAGAACTTATTTCTGTCTTACCAAGGACTATAAACAAGAACTTATTTCTGTCTTACCAAGGACTATAAACAAGAACTTATTTCTGTCTTACCAAGGACTATAAACAAGAACTTATGTCTGTCTTAGCAAAGAGAATGAGCAAGAACTTATGTCTGTCTTAGCAAAGAGAATGAGCAAGAACTTATGTCTGTCTTACCAAGGACTATAAACAAGAACTTATTTCTGTCTTAGCAAAGAGAATGAGCAAGAACTTATGTCTGTCTTACCAAGGACTATAAACAAGAACTTATTTCTGTCTTACCAAGGACTATAAACAAGAACTTATTTCTGTCTTACCAAGGACTATAAACAAGAACTTATTTCTGTCTTACCAAGGACTATAAACAAGAACTTATGTCTGTCTTACCAAGGAATATAAACAAGAACTTATTTCTGTCTTACCAAGGACTATAAACAAGAACTTATTTCTGTCTTACCAAGGACTATAAACAAGAACTTATTTCTGTCTTACCAAGGACTATAAACAAGAACTTATTTCTGTCTTACCAAGGACTATAAACAAGAACTTATGTCTGTCTTAGCAAAGAGAATGAGCAAGAACTTATGTCTGTCTTAGCAAAGAGAATGAGCAAGAACTTATTTCTGTCTTAGCAAAGAGAATGAGCAAGAACTTATGTCTGTCTTACCAAGGACTATAAACAAGAACTTATTTCTGTCTTATCAAGGAATATAAACAAGAACTTATTTCTGTCTTACCAAGGACTATAAACAAGAACTTATTTCTGTCTTACCAAGGACTATAAACAAGAACTTATGTCTGTCTTACCAAGGAATATAAACAAGAACTTATTTCTGTCTTACCAAGGACTATAAACAAGAACTTATTTCTGTCTTACCAAGGACTATAAACAAGAACTTATTTCTGTCTTACCAAGGACTATAAACAAGAACTTATTTCTGTCTTACCAAGGACTATAAACAAGAACTTATTTCTGTCTTACCAAGGACTATAAACAAGAACTTATGTCTGTCTTAGCAAAGAGAATGAGCAAGAACTTATGTCTGTCTTAGCAAAGAGAATGAGCAAGAACTTATGTCTGTCTTACCAAGGACTATAAACAAGAACTTATTTCTGTCTTAGCAAAGAGAATGAGCAAGAACTTATGTCTGTCTTACCAAGGACTATAAACAAGAACTTATTTCTGTCTTACCAAGGACTATAAACAAGAACTTATTTCTGTCTTACCAAGGACTATAAACAAGAACTTATTTCTGTCTTACCAAGGACTATAAACAAGAACTTATGTCTGTCTTACCAAGGAATATAAACAAGAACTTATTTCTGTCTTACCAAGGACTATAAACAAGAACTTATTTCTGTCTTACCAAGGACTATAAACAAGAACTTATTTCGGTCTTACCAAGGACTATAAACAAGAACTTATTTCTGTCTTACCAAGGACTATAAACAAGAACTTATGTCTGTCTTAGCAAAGAGAATGAGCAAGAACTTATGTCTGTCTTAGCAAAGAGAATGAGCAAGAACTTATTTCTGTCTTAGCAAAGAGAATGAGCAAGAACTTATGTCTGTCTTACCAAGGACTATAAACAAGAACTTATTTCTGTCTTATCAAGGAATATAAACAAGAACTTATTTCTGTCTTAGCAAGACTATAAACAAGAACTTATTATGTCTCACTAAAGACTACAAGCAAGAACTTATTTCTTTCTTTATGCTTCCACAAATCTTTTCACCTTGATCTCCCACCCCTTTTCCAGTTGCAACCGTTGCTCCAGGAAATCGCCCCGTAAGCTGAGAGATTTTCTTGTTTTTGTTTATTCATTGTATGATGATAACATTCTTATTGTTTTTGTTTATTATTTCATGTATCTAAATGGATTGGCTGTCCACACTGGAAAGAAAATGCCACATGTGAGTCGTAAGAGTCCGGAGTAAAGGGTCATGGTTGGCACAAGACAGAGTACCCTGCAGCCACTGGGTGGGCGGCCATGCATATCAACGTACTGAGTCTCTTCTCAATATCAAACCATTCGGGAGAGTATGCTGGCAATGACAGTTTATGAGGACACATGCGGTTTGTGCCCAGAGAAACATTTGAGCAGGTGACGGAAATTATATTTTGAATTAATTAATTATTTCATTAATAATAAATATTTTAATTTTTTTATAAATCTGGAGATTCGTGTTATTCCTTGCGATTTCGTGTTGGAGGCATTGTAGGGGATATGAAAGGTTTCTTCCTGAGCATGATATATGTCATCACTTTGGAAGGTCTTTAGTACACGGGGAGACTTGTTACCTTTTGTATTTCACAGTCCTTTGGGCCCAATCTTGTACACAGGTAGGCTACATGACTTTTGACCTGTGACCTCGCTGCACTACTTTGGCCCACCACCAGGTGTCTTGCTTAATGTGTAGATTTCCCCCTAATATTTCCCCTCCTCTCACACCTACCTTAACACTTTCCCCTCCTCTAACACATATCCGAATCCTCCCACACTCACCCTAATCCTTCCCCTCCTGCCACCCATATCCCCTACACAGTGTGAAATCACCTTTATGTGGAGACGCTTTTCCTCTCAATGTTAAGAATATTCAAGTTGCCAAATAAACAATATAATTATTTACTATAGAAGGAATCGGTTCACGGTGTTTATTTATTTCTTGCTACTGTGTGTGACAGGCTCAGGCTCAGGCTCAGACTCCAATGTGACAATGTTGAGGGAGGACAATGTCGTGGACAGTATCAATACACTAAAACTACTCTGGGCACTCACCCCCAGCACATAATCTGCTGGAACCAATTTATAGACAACATTTTGAAAACACACACTTAATAGTAAACAGCAAATTGTTAAATACTGCCAGCGGTCTTATCTACTGCTGTCGTCATCTAATCATTCATTTACTGCCTGTCGAAGTGGGGTGAGGGTGGCAGGGTATTTGTATATCGTCCGATGCTTGAAAGATGCAAAATATACGCAAGAGATGAAAGAAGACTTTGTCTTTTTATTGCAGTATCTCATCTCCCCCCCCATACTCAAGATACTGTAGGCAAAATAATTTAGATTAAAGCGATCTTACAAAGAGTACAGCAAAATATCTTAGAGAAGGTGCAACAAAGTATCTTAGAGTGAGCACAGCAGAGTATATTAGAAATGGTACAACAGAGTATCTTAGAGTGGGCACAGCAAAGTATCTTAGAGAAGGTGCAACAGAGTATCTTAGAGTGGGCACAGCAAAGTATCTTAGAGTGCCTGCAACAAAGTATCTTAGAAATGGTACAAGAGAGTATCTTGGAGTGGTTACTGCAAAGTATATTAGAGAGGTTACAACAAGGTATCAGAGTGGGTACAGTAGAGTATATTAGAGAGGTTACAACAAGGTATCAGAGTGGGTACAGTAGAGTATATTAGAGAGGTTACAACAAGGTATCAGAGTGGCTACAGCAGAGTATATTAGAGTACAGCAAACTATTTTAGAGAAGGTGCAACAGAGTATCTTAGAGTGGGCACAGCAAAGTATCTTAGAGTGCCTGCAACAAAGTATCTTAGACATGTCAGGACAAGTATCTTAGAGTGGGTACAAGAGAGTATCTTAGAGTGGCTACAGCAGAGTGTATGAGAGTACAGCAAACTATCTCAAAGAGTGAGAGTCCCGTACACACCCCCCCCCCACTCACTCCGGACCCCCAGTGTCCGTGCAGTGCCTGATGGCCAACATGGCAAACAAGGCCAACAAGGCGGGTCCTGTCCTCACCGGCCTGTCGTCTGCTCGCGTGATCACAAGCTGCAGTGCGCATGCGCGCGTGGTTTAAGAAGCGGGGCGCGGGGATGACGGAGCGCGTCTTTGGCAGAAGACATTTCACCAACAAAGTTGCATCCTGCCACAAGACTCCTGAAGTTGTCTGCTCCTGCGCCATTTGGTAGCCACCACCGTCCCACCCCCACACACACACATCACCAAGTTGAGTGACCACATGGACAAGGCCAAGAAATGAGGAAGTAGTGGGACTGGCAGTGGCTGTGGCTGTGGCTGTGGCTGCACTCGCCTCACACTTGGGCGCAACAGGCGGGGAATGGAGTTTGTAATTGAAATCAGAGAAGACGCGTGACGCGCACACAACTCCGTGAAGGAGGTGAGTTATTATCTTTTGTGGCCTTGATATGGGAACATGTGGCTTTGCTAACGAGCAGCTACACTGATGCACAGAGGGCAGGGTGAGGTGGGCTCACTCCACCAAAGACAGCGAAACAAGCAGCGAACGCGAGTGAGCAATGTTGAGGGGGAGGGGGAGGGGATGAAATCGTGGAAAACAGGGAGGAGGACCAACAATTTCGTTGTCATATCACTGGAGACAACTGGTTTTATTTTTGTCAGCCGACTTACCGGTTCTTTTTTCACTGACAAAGTTGAGGCCGTTTATGATGGGAGCTAAAAATATTACTTGAAAACGCTTCTGCTCTGCATTCACAATGAAGTTTTCTTTCTGTCATGTCTGATTTCGTGCAATCCTTTCTTCCACTCACTGCAAAAGCGTGTGTACGGCATGCATTTACAGGCTCGTGGTAAATAAAAGCCTTTTCCCTCAGCGACAGCGCAGACGACAGCAATGGTTAGTGAGTTACGAGGGTTAGTTGAGGGTAGCTACTGCCAGGATAGCTACTGCCAGGATATCTACTTCCAGACACGCCGAGTGTTTCAGTCTCGCTCATGCCTTTTTTTCTAGCAGAAAGGACTAGACAGTCAGTTCAGGAGTAGGAGACGAGATTGTGTAGAAAGACCAGACAATGAAAGGTGAAACAACATTTAGTTCAACACCGTGATCACGAAGGAAATATGCCTCTCGAAGATTTCAGTATAAAAAAGAATTGAATACAAAATACAAATATTCAGTCGGAACTCATGCTGCTCCCCTGGGTATTTTTCGATTTCGTTTTGAAAACACAACCTGAGTCAAAATTTTTTTTACATTAATAAAACAGTTGGAAATGCCATTTTGACCATTCACAGTAATGTGCATGGATCCATTCTCATTTGTGTTCATACATTTATTTTCATAAAGAAAATGTTACATTTTTTTTCTTTGACAGAGAGAACAAACATATCAAGGAACCACTGCTGGAACATTTCTTCCTAAGTGTTCTGACGTAGGCATGTTCACCTTTGACCCATGGACATGTGCTGAGACCCCCTGGCAAACTGCAGTTAACGGCGTTACACGTTGGTACACGTCAGCTATGCCGCTTCACATCTTGACAGACTTCTGTTAAATAGTTTTGTATCTAATACCTGGCCAACTTGCTGGGACCCCAGGGTTTCACCACAAAACTCCGTCCATCTACTTCATGGCAATATTCGGTGGTCGTCGGTGCACTGAGATTTCTGCTGCCACTGTCTGAAGTAGACCATCCTTGCTGTACAGCATCTGTCAGTAAGCTTCAAACAGTTATTTCAGCAGCCGACCTGGGACTGACTATCAAGATACCCAATTGTCCTTTACTTTATTCACCAACATCTCTGGCCTTTCTGTGCAGCCAGTTGTTGAGACATTCCGAGAATCTTTGATGTTCCTGAATTAAAATTTTCTTTGCATTCCGCCGAGACTTTCCAGTGAAAACATTAGTTTCCACGTATCGTATGCAAAAGTAACATTTAACACATACCACCACCATCTGGAGACCAGCATCTCACCTGTAGTCTACCCATCTGTACATCCTTCCGCGTCTTCGAGGTTATCTCTTGATCCTGCCCCTCCTCCTCATCCTCACACACCTGTCGCCATGACTCCTGGACTCGGGGCCGAGCCGTTGGTGGACGGAACACCCACTCACCTGGTGGAGCGGAAGAAAGAGGTGCCGGAGAGAGAGAGTTGGGGCAAGAAGATCGACTTCCTTCTCTCAGTCATCGGCTTCGCCGTCGACCTGGGCAACGTCTGGCGCTTTCCTTACATCTGCTACAAGAATGGTGGAGGTAAGTTGGCTTCACACCTTTGTCTGTCGTCTGTCAGTTGCTGATCATTGTAGTCGTGCTGTAGCCAGCCAGACAGCAAGATAGTGTCACATGGACTTGTCATGACTTGTCATAGCATGTGACATAACATCCTAAAGACAGCGACGGCAGGTTTCCTGCAGGATGAATGAGGAACTGCTCTGAACAAACTTACTGACTTTCTTCATCACACAGTCTCTCGCCATGTTTTAGTTTCGCTTGTTGCAGTAGTTGTGACAAACCCAAGTCACGTGACAAGTTTGTTGTGACGAGCCCCTAGAACAACCCTCTGCCTGCTTCTGTGGCAATGACGAGCTTTGACGAGATGGTCAATGAATTATCAGCACCGTGGCCGATGAACTGAGCGACAAAAGACAGTTACGAGAGAGAGAGGGAGAGAGGGGGAGAGGGGGGAGGATAGTTACCTACAGCGGGACACTTACCAGCAGACGCGTGCACGTGCTAGACAAGTGTGAGCATATTTCCCTCAGCCTCATCCCCTCTGTATCAGGTCTTGGGTCTGTGTGTCTGACCCGCTATCCTGTCATTTTCTACTCACTCACAGCCTCACTTTACAAATCTCCGGCAGTTGGCTGGTCATCATCGACCATCACATCCTTCATCGTCGTCACCACTCTTATTGCTGCTGTTATCGCTGACTGTCATCGCTCTGTTTATCATTCCAGAAACTCGTGCAGGTAGATTGTCACTCATTTCTCGTCTTGACTATCTGCCTCCTTATGACATAGAGTGTCTCCTCATCTCTCCACGTTCCGTCCATCCTGTATCTTTTTTTTTTTTGTTGATAATTAACTATCGACCAGTTGTCAGTGTGTGTGGACCATGTCATGTCATTGTATTCTCTGTCCATAAAATGGTTTATTGATTAGTGTTAACCTTTAGCATTCTAAGCTGACAATATGACTGGATGTGCAAGTAGCCAGTCACTCAACTCTCAAACTCATTAGACCCACACAACAGTGCCATCTTGACATTTATCATCATGTTATTAAAATCTTTTCATCCTTCGATCGCATCTCCATTTTCACGAAGCGGTTGGATGAAGGGCTTTCAGTTGCTCTCATTATGTTTCCGACAAACATATCAACAATGTGAATGACACGTGTTTGTCTGGTGCACGGCTCTGGCTACAGCAGCACCATTTTTATTTAGGATCTGGATATGAAGGTGATACCCGTGTCACGATCTCACCTTTCTCTCCAGTCGACTTTTCCAAACACATCGCACATGTGCCGGCTTCCACAGATACGCATGCGCGGAAAAACAAGGGACTTGTAGTCGTATTCAGACAGCAACAAAGACACAGTGACAGCTACAAACTCTTACAAACAGACAATAACAATGATAAAAATACCACAAAATATTATAAAAGGCTATACAGTATTATAAATATACTACAATATTTATATGAAAAGACTACAAAATAACACAAAATAACACCAATAGTTCCATGCCTATAACTGAGCAGTTCTAGTTTCCGGTAACCGGTCGTTTCGACTAGGGTCAGTTCGTCTAACGGTCGGTGTTTTTTTTTACTGTTCCCACGTGTGCGCGTCAATTTTTAAACTTAGGGACGGTTGGATGCGTCGCCGGCATCGGGCGTTTGAGTGCTTGTTGAGTCTGTGTGGTTGAGAGCGTGCATGCGAGAGTGGAACGTGTGGACCCCGATTGCTTAACGCGACAGCACTATTAATTTACATGATACATTTAAATCCTTTATTAACATTCAAGTCACTTCAATTTTTTCCGTTTCATGCGTCCTATAGCATTTCGGGCGTCCTATAGATGACTCGACCGTAAGACGAAACGGCTTAGTCGAACTGACCCTAGTTGAATCCTACTTCAAGTCTACAAAAGTTTGCAAAACTAGTAGGTGAATCCAACATTAACAATGATTAGTGATTATTAATGAAGCCTAATTCAGAGAAATAGGAAAAATCTCATTAACACACACACACACACACACACACACACACACACACACACACACACACACACACACACACGTATGTTGTTTATCGCCAGAAATGTTCTGTGGCTCTGCGTCTCGCGGTTCATGTTTGGGAAAAGTTCTCTCGACAGACACGGGAACTACTGTATTCAGTTCAGTGTAAAACAGTTCTGTCGTCGAGAAACTCAAGAGTAAGCGACATACCGCCCCTTACCAGCCCAGTGTTCACTTGTCAATTGTTAACCATTTTGTCGGATATATATATATATATATGGGTTAGGGTTAGGGTTATATATATATATATTATACTCTAAGGGCTCTTTCCAACTTCATTAGATAATACTACGTTATATCATAGGGAAGCGGATGGCCGAGTGGTTAGAGCGCTGGCTTCCGAACCGAGAGCGCACTGGATCAATTCCCGATAAGCGCAGCAAACTTCCCCCAGTCGACCCAGCTGACGGGAATGGGTACCTGACTCCATAGAGGGTTGGGGAAGGTAAGGCAGCGAGTGAGAGGAGATGGGCACCACACTCATGTAAAAGCTGGCCCCGAGAAAAGTGGGATCTCTAACACCTCACTCCCCTACGACCTGAACAGGTTATGGGATGACCTTTACCTTTTACCTATATCATTGCAATGCTAGGTTATTTCATATGTTTGAACAAAACCGACACCCGGCCAACCAACAACCAAACGAAGCTCATTTTTTCAACATTTCTTGACCTCGAGAGTGACTGCGAGGCGACACCTGATGATGTAGTTCCCCCAGGGTGCAAGCTGCCCAACTTTCACCGTCCAGAAGTAAAGAATGGAGTCTATCGGGTAGAGGGAGGTGCGGGTACTTGGCGGAGCAGATGGAAGTTGTTAGTGAAGACTGACCACTAGGGTCGCTGGCACTGTGTGTGGTGCTCACCTCCCCTCCCGGGTGTCACCATCCTTCCCGCCGCGCGCATGCTCCAATAATCTTCAATACCACACCTGGTCTCAAGTGCAGTAGTACTGGAGCTGGAACAGAAATCTGCCTTCTGTGCTCTCCTAGAGATGTTTTATTTCCATTACGACACTAGTGCTGGACACCCGAGAGCAAAGTTATGATCAATGGCAGCAGCAAAGCAGAGATCTATATGAACGGGGTGCAGCTCCAAGAGGTCAGCAGCTTCAAGTACTTGGGAGCCACCCTCTCCAAGGACGGCAGCTCCACGCAAGATATATACATCAGGATCGCAACAGCAACAACAGCAATGGCTAGGCTAGATAGGATGTGTCATAGCCACAAGATAAGGTTCACTACCAAGTACAGGCTATACAAATCCCTGGTAGTGCCGATCCTGCTCTACGGATGTGACACGTGGACTCTACTCGCCGACACGGAAAGGATAATCCAGGCATTCGAGCACAAGTGTCTGAGGAGGCTGCTCCGGATCTCATACACAGAACATAAAACCAACGACTTTGTAAGAAACAAGATGGCCACACTGGTAGGACACCAGGAACCTCTACTATCAACAGTCAAACGACGTAAGCTGGTCTTCTTTGGCCATCTAACCCGGCACGACACCTTGTCGAAGACTATCCTTCAAGTCTTTGGTCACGTGACCCGGCACGACACCTTGTGGAAGACTATCCTTCTTGTCTTTGGCCATGTAACCCGGCACGACACCCTGTGGAAGACTATCCTTCAAGTCTTTGGTCACGTGACCCAGCATGACACCCTGTGGAAGACAATCCTTCAAGTCTTTGGTCACGTGACCCGCATGACACCCTGTCGAAGACTATCCTCCAAGGCACCATGGAGGGTGGCCGACACCGCGGTGGTCAGAGGAAGAACTGACTTACGAACATCAAAGACTGGACTGGTCGTCCTGTACAGGACCTGCTGACTATCGCCCACAATAGACAAGAGTGGCGGCCCCTGTCAGCTGCCGCGTCTATCCATGTGATCCTCCCCAACCCCCAGCCACAGGTGCCGGTCATAGGACGACTGACTGACTGCTGGACACCCGAGTTAGTTTACTAGACAGAAGCCAACTTTTGACCACGGAAAGATCTGAGGTCAGAGGACGTAAGCATATGTCAACATATCACTAAATGTGGGAGAGAGGAGGGGTAGAGAGAGAGAGAGACTGACTCTTTTACTTCTAGTACCTGCTACATTGCTAGACAACAAAAAAACAAAATTTATGACGAAAATAGAGAACGGGAGGGTTAAAACCAGTTAAAGGTACAAATGATTTATTCATATTAACAGAATGTTCCAAGAGCCAGGAAACAGCGAATAAAAATATTTATGACATCCATTCCTTCTGTAAGTTCAGAGTAGGTCCTCCTACCATTGAGAGAGAGAGAAACAGAGAGTGAGAGAGAGAGAGAGAAGGAGAGAAAGCAGTGATGTCAAAACTTTCCAAGAATCAGGTGAAATCGCAAACAATGAGACAAATCTTGTAGTAAATCACAAGGAATTTATTGTTTTAAAACAGTTGGTTAAATGCTGATTCAGGCAGAAAGTCCAACATTTTGTCTTGCTAAACTAGAGAGACGACGAGAGTGCAGCTTACAAAGTCCAACAAAAATATCAAAGTGTTGGATGTCTTGTCTGACAGAAGGTGAATCGCACTTGAGCTGATAGAGGGACAACACGCGTCAGAAATACTCAGAGTGAATGACAACATATCGTCATGAGTACTCTCTGATAGACAGAGTGAATGACAACATATCGTCATGAGTACTCTCTGATAGACAGAGTGAATGACAACATATCGTCATGAGTGCTCTCTGATAGACAGAGTGAATGACAACATATCGTCATGAGTGCTCTCTGATAGACAGAGTGAATGACAACATATCGTCATGAGTGCTCTCTGATAGACAGAATGAATGACAACATATCGTCATGAGTGCTCTCTGATAGACAGAGTGAATGACAACATATCGTCATGAGTACTCTCTGATAGACAGAATGAATGACAACATATCGTCATGAGTACTCTCTGATAGACAGAATGAATGACAACATATCGTCATGAGTACTCTCTGATAGACAGAGTGAATGACAACATATCGTCATGAGTGCTCTCTGATAGACAGAGTGAATGACAACATATCGTCATGAGTACTCTCTGATAGACAGAATGAATGACAACATATCGTCATGAGTACTCTCTGATAGACAGAATGAATGACAACATATCGTCATGAGTGCTCTCTGATAGACAGAATGAATGACAACATATCGTCATGAGTACTCTCTGATAGACAGAGTGAATGACAACATATCGTCATGAGTACTCTCTGATAGACAGAGTGAATGACAACATATCGTCATGAGTACTCTCTGATAGACAGAGTGAATGACAACATATCGTCATGAGTACTCTCTGATAGACAGAGTGAATGACAACATATCGTCATGAGTACTCTCTGATAGACAGAATGAATGACAACATATCGTCATGAGTACTCTCTGATAGACAGAGTGAATGACAACATATCGTCATGAGTGCTCTCTGATAGACAGAGTGAATGACAACACATCGTCATGAGTGCTCTCTGATAGACAGAGTGAATGACAACACATCGTCATGAGTGCTCTCTGATAGACAGAGTGAATGACAACATATCGTCATGAGTGCTCTCTGATAGAGTGAATGACAACACATCGTCATGAGTACTCTCTGATAGACAGAGTGAATGACAACACATCGTCATGAGTGCTCTCTGATAGAGTGAATGACAACACATCGTCATGAGTGCTCTCTGATAGAGTGAATGACAACACATCGTCATGAGTGCTCTCTGATAGAGTGAATGACAACACATCGTCATGAGTACTCTCTGATAGAGTGAATGACAACACATCGTCATGAGTGCTCTCTGATAGAGTGAATGACAACACATCGTCATGAGTACTCTCTGATAGACAGAGTGAATGACAACATATCGTCATGAGTACTCTCTGATAGACAGAGTGAATGACAACATATCGTCATGAGTACTCTCTGATAGACAGAGTGAATGACAACACATCGTCATGAGTGCTCTCTGATAGACAGAGTGAATGACAACATATCGTCATGAGTACTCTCTGATAGACAGAGTGAATGACAACATATCGTCATGAGTACTCTCTGATAGACAGAGTGAATGACAACATATCGTCATGAGTACTCTCTGATAGACAGAGTGAATGACAACACATCGTCATGAGTGCTCTCTGATAGACAGAGTGAATGACAACATATCGTCATGAGTACTCTCTGATAGACAGAGTGAATGACAACATATCGTCATGAGTACTCTCTGATAGACAGAGTGAATGACAACATATCGTCATGAGTGCTCTCTGATAGACAGAGTGAATGACAACATATCGTCATGAGTACTCTCTGATAGACAGAGTGAATGACAACATATCGTCATGAGTACTCTCTGATAGAGTTAATGACAACATATCGTCATGAGTACTCTCTGATAGACAGAGTGAATGACAACATATCGTCATGAGTACTCTCTGATAGACAGAGTGAATGACAACACATCGTCATGAGTGCTCTCTGATAGACAGAGTGAATGACAACATATCGTCATGAGTGCTCTCTGATAGAGTGAATGACAACACATCGTCATGAGTGCTCTCTGATAGAGTTAATGACAACATATCGTCATGAGTACTCTCTGATAGACAGAGTGAATGACAACATATCGTCATGAGTACTCTCTGATAGACAGAGTGAATGACAACATATCGTCATGAGTACTCTCTGATAGACAGAGTGAATGACAACATATCGTCATGAGTACTCTCTGATAGACAGAGTGAATGACAACACATCGTCATGAGTGCTCTCTGATAGACAGAGTGAATGACAACATATCGTCATGAGTACTCTCTGATAGACAGAGTGAATGACAACATATCGTCATGAGTGCTCTCTGATAGACAGAGTGAATGACAACATATCGTCATGAGTGCTCTCTGATAGAGTGAATGACAACACATCGTCATGAGTGCTCTCTGATAGAGTGAATGACAACATATCGTCATGAGTACTCTCTGATAGAGTGAATGACAACATATCGTCATGAGTACTCTCTGATAGACAGAGTGAATGACAACATATCGTCATGAGTGCTCTCTGATAGACAGAGTGAATGACAACATATCGTCATGAGTACTCTCTGATAGACAGAATGAATGACAACATATCGTCATGAGTGCTCTCTGATAGACAGAGTGAATGACAACACATCGTCATGAGTACTCTCTGATAGACAGAGTGAATGACAACATATCGTCATGAGTGCTCTCTGATAGACAGAGTGAATGACAACATATCGTCATGAGTACTCTCTGATAGACAGAATGAATGACAACATATCGTCATGAGTGCTCTCTGATAGACATAGTGAATGACAACACATCGTCATGAGTACTCTCTGATAGACAGAGTGAATGACAACATATCGTCATGAGTACTCTCTGATAGACAGAATGAATGACAACATATCGTCATGAGTACTCTCTGATAGACAGAGTGAATGACAACATATCGTCATGAGTGCTCTCTGATAGACAGAGTGAATGACAACATATCGTCATGAGTGCTCTCTGATAGACAGAGTGAATGACAACATATCGTCATGAGTACTCTCTGATAGACAGAGTGAATGACAACATATCGTCATGAGTGCTCTCTGATAGACAGAGTGAATGACAACACATCGTCATGAGTGCTCTCTGATAGACAGAGTGAATGACAACATATCGTCATGAGTACTCTCTGATAGAGTGAATGACAACATCGCGTCATGACTGCTCTCTGATAGACAGAGTGAATGACAACATGGCGTCAGATATGTCCTGTCGAGAGACAAGGATTGTATGACGTCTGCATCACCCAAGTCATAGAAATGGCCTCATATGTCTGAGGGTGAACTGACCTATGGCCTCTTTTATGGAATAAGAAAAAATCACACTTACACGACTTTTAAAATCAACCAACTAAAATAATTAAAGGTCAGAAATCAAAGGAACCTACTCTCTGTAATTGAACGGGTACCTGACCTCGTGGAACGTTGGAGAAGAAAAGACAACAAAGGTGATGAGCTGGGAACCGCTCTCACACAATAAAACTCTGAGAAAAGTGAGGACACAGACACCTCACTCCCTGAAAAAAGTGAGGGCGGTGACACGCCACTCACACCCCTCAGACTTCTTGCTCCAACAAATGAAAGATTACAGGACTGTCCTCACCCTTCTACAATAAAACGGCTCCAGCTTTTTTTTAGAACATTTTTCATCTTTAGCTTAGCAGGAATTTGTGAGTGTGGATGTTCTGTGAGAAGGAATGTTGTTACTTGTCGTCTCCCACACAAAGAAGAGGTGCTATTTCTGTCACCACGCCCTCATCCCATAATATTCTTACGATCACGTAAAGGCGATAGGACGAGGTGGGGAAGACGCGCAGCAAAAGGGACCAGCACTTGGTATCTGCCATCGGAAAAAGAAACCATGTTTGGAGGGGGGTGGACCTACAAGCAGATTGCTGGGGAGTCGCACCCTCCGCTACATAAACATAAAGTGCTGGCTTGTGTACAGAGTAGCCGCCCTTGACGGTGCGACTAGCGATGTCCACAGATGGACCAGATAAGACACGGCCTGCTGAAGGGAGGACCAGCAAGACTTATTGTAAAGACAAGCCATTGTCCCTTCTATCGACTTCAGCCACATATTAGAGTGCTCTCCCTTACCCTAATGGCGGCGGGTAGTGAGGCAGCCGATGCCTCGTCAAACACGGATCAAGATGGCGCTCTGATCGATTCACAATTAACAGCGCTAAGTTTTCCTTCAAACGCATCCAACACAACAACTGTAGTTGAGGAAGGCATGAGGGCCAATGCAGGCATGGAGAAAAGACAGGGGCAGAGAATTGATGTCAGGAGAGAGCGAGGAAGACAGAAGGCCCAGGCCAATCAAAATGAAAAGGGTGGGTGTGTAGCGGAGGAGACTGGGGGGGGGCTGGATGGATGGCTGCGGTAGTGAACTCACCCCCCCCCCATCCCCTAAGCGGAGGTCGAAGACCATAATTGAGGGAAATAGACATAAAAACGGGGTTGAATAAAGAAGTGGTTTTCTTATGTTGAGACACACATCCCCTGGATTATGGTCCATTCCACTGCACAACTGACTTCTTTCGTCTTCATTTCTTTCTGGTGAAATGTGGAGAGAAGGAGTCTTGAAGGCAAGCGATGGCCAACAGTCTGCTTGTAGCGATCTGAGCATGGGCAGTAGGAGTAGTCTCCCTTTTCTGGACCTTGTGACAGAGAGTGGTGTACGTAATACTGAGTGACCTCTGACAGAGAGTGGAAGTTGAAGTTATTAATCACCAGTGGAAGTTATTAATCACCAGTGGAAGTTATTAATCACCAGTGTAGACTCTTTACTTCCCCAAGACAACGCTGCGCCATTGGTTGAGTTAAAATCCATGATGTAGCGGTAAACTTCTGCGGAAAATTCGTTTCTTCATAAAGAAACTTTTTTGTAATTTATTCTCTATTAAATATTTAACCTCTTCTGCATTCCTTTCTTTGTCATTTACATTTTCGATTATTTGATTGGTTCTTTTGACACCGGGATGCTCTAGGAGTAAATTCCACTCTTGGCTTCCTGGCGTCACGTGTCAGGCTTTACCATCTTCTCAACCAACCAACCAACCAACCAACCAACCAACCAACCAACCAACCAACCAACCAACCAACCAACCAACCAACCAACCAACCAACCTACCAACCAACCAGTTGCTTTTTATTAACCCTTTCCTGAGACTGACAAGTTACAAAAGACATGCGTCATCTCCATTTCCTTCCCAGTCCGCCATGTTACCCATGAATTCATTTATAGACGAACACACTGATGGGTATGCACTTGTGCAGGTGACACTAAGTTCTTGTAGCGTCTTCCAGACCGAGATGTTAAAGTCTTGGATGTTGTTATACAGCAGAGCTAGGCAACCCTAGCGACCACCACTGTCCTCCTGTGGAAACTTCTCAGTCTTCCCGTAAAACTTTGTATTCGTAGTTAAGTTTCATTTCTAAAAATAGGTTCATATGTCAGTTGCTGACTCATTTCGGCTTTGTGTTAATCAGGACAGATGCAAATAGAATTGGATTCCAGCGAGATTTGAGTTGAAAACATCGTTTCCGCTTCCAAAACAGAAGATTCTCGTAACCCATGACAATCTTTGGTGAGAGATAATGGCGACAGGCTGCCGTGTGTGTACCTAGAGACACGTGGCAGCAATGAATCCAACTCACTTCCAGGCGAAGCCATGCGACCCGATCTCTCGGTGAGCTCCTCTGCCCGTGCACGCATGTGTAATCAGCCGGCGGGTGGTACACGTGTGAATGCGAGAGATAGCAGTGGTGGTAGCAACAGACAGCTCACCCACAAACCTGCCTTGTGACGAGGAACACAGTCGGGAACCCTTATGTCAAGGAGGTGACTGGGCGCTAGAATGTTCCAGGCTATCTTCCCCTCTGATAGCAGGAGGAACGGGGCCATCAAGGGCTGCCTCCCTTTGGCAGCGCTATGATCTGAGTTGTGCCGCTTTGTACTTCTTTGTCAGAGCAACAGTCTCTTGCTTCAAGCCTCTCCCATGTCCCCCCCCCCTCCTTACGTCCCATCATTCCACCCGGGCGTCGTGTAGCACGCTTTACCTTCGACATCAGTGGTGTTCTCAACAGTCTTTACCTTTGACATCAGTGGTGTTCTCAACAGTCTTTACCTTTGACATCAGTGGTGTTCTCAACAGTCTTTACCTTTGACGTCAGTGGTGTTCTCGACAGTCTTTACCTTTGACGTCAGTGGTGTTCTCAACAGTCTTTACCTTTGATGTCAGTGGTGTTCTCAACAGTCTTTACCTTTGATGTCAGTGGTGTTCTCGACAGTCTTTACCTTTGACGTCAGTGGTGTTCTCAACAGTCTTTACCTTTGACGTCAGTGGTGTTCTCGACAGTCTTTACCTTTGACGTCAGTGGTGTTCTCAACAGTCTTTACCTTTGATGTCAGTGGTGTTCTCAACAGTCTTTACCTTTGATGTCAGTGGTGTTCTCGACAGTCTTTACCTTCGACATCAGTGGTGTTCTCAACAGTCTTTACCTTCGACATCAGTGGTGTTCTCAACAGTCTTTACCTTTGACGTCAGTGGTGTTCTCGACAGTCTTTACCTTTGACATCAGTGGTGTTCTCGACAGTCTTTACCTTCGACATCAGTGGTGTTCCTCGCACGCTTTGCCTTTGACGTTAGTGGTGTTTTCAGTACGCAGGCGCAGTCGCTGCTTAGTGCCGAGGATTTGAGTTGGGAAAGGGGTTGGTGAATGACCGAGCAACATGGTACACGAGAACACGGGTACACGGGTACACAGGTTAATTGATTTCGTGGAGTCGGGGGAGAGCACTAGCGGTAGTGAAGCGTCAGGCAGCTGTGGAGATTCTATTGCTGCCAGTAGATTCTACAGATGAAGCCTGTAAGGTTTGATGTGAGCGAGAGTTACTTGCCCTTACTTGAGGTAAACAAACACGATCAAGACTATAATAGCAATAACAGTTGAAAAAAGACATATCTCATTCTATGAACTTTTTATTTCATGGAATAGCTCTTCATTTTGTACAGTTTGTTCAAATCAAGCATAAAATATTTTATAGAAGGGAAATAGAAAAGCAAAACATAACAAGAAGTAATTACAGAGTGCATCATGCAGTACCTCTAATTTAGTAATTTTTCTGACCGCAAGATCTGGTAAAAAGTAGTAATAGAAAATACTAACATATCAGTTTAGTTAATTTTGATAGGTGGTCCTTTCATTGGCTTCGCACTACTTCTCTAAAGTTACAAAAACCTACATTTATCCTTTAAGTCATAAGCTTAGTTTCTTTTTGCCTGTTTGGGAATGAAACGTGTGATAGTCCATTATTTTAAGAATGTTTAATCACAATTGTTGAATGAAACACTTTTGAGAGTTTTGATAATGACCCGAGGGAAAGAGATAACTACCACAAGATTCAAGGAGAGTTTTCTTTAAATCTTAACAGGCCATGAATTAGGACAGAGTGCAGTGCACGTGTTCAATGCTTATCTGCAAACTATCAAGCTACATTTAATTTTATGTTTACTTCAGCAAAGATCTCTATAGCTTGTTTTTTACTTTGCACGTTTATGTCCACACACACGCACACACACACACGCACGCACGCACGCACACACACGCACGCGCACACACACACGCACGCACGCACGCACACACACACACACAGTCCATACATACATACACACACTGGCCGACAGAAACACCCAGATCTTCATCAAGATACTCCTTTACACACAAAGATGTTTGTCAGGTGTTTCAGTTGTCACTTGTAATGTTTGACAGGAAGAGCAGCAGCTCATGAGGCTACAGATCTCTTGTTCAGATCACATCTCATCAATGTACTGTTTTTATGTTCCAGTGTGAAAGTAGCTGTCTAGGAAATGTTAAAAGGTGTTTGAAAAGAAGCCTGGAGCTTAGTTCCCACCTGTGTGAATCTTGCAGTTAGAATAAACTAATCATTTTGTTTGTTTGTTTTGATGAGGCTTAGGAAAAATGTTTCTTTAAAGTTAAGCTTTAGCAGGACTGTTATAATCATCAGGTATTTCTAGAGAAAATTTGTACTCATGTCTTCTATCATAACATTTTTTACAATTAATTATAAGATTAGAATACTCTAATTGAATGTTCATCCACCACTTAAAAACTTCTGAAATCCATGGGTCAGTTTTAATTACAGTGGGTTAAAAGTCAGGGTTCAGTCTTAGTGACTACATATATCTATAGCCTGTATACCTTGATTTTATGCTTATAAATGACAATCTAAACTGTCGTGAACTATAAATAATGCTGTATTACATTTCTATTGATTATCAATGTTTGTTAAAGGTACAAAACAAGAACACACAGTTATAGACCTCAACTTATGTCTAAAATTCAGTTCATCCGATTTTTGGAATCTAGTCCGTATTATAAACAGTCGCTTCATATTTTCCTACAAAACAGGATGGATAATAGACATCTTTTGTGCAAGATATTTATATAATAGTATAAAATAGTATCACCTTCGTATACCACAGAGTTAGACTAATATGAGTATGAGCTTAATGAGCACCCATGGCGGAAAGGCCTTGTCAAAGAATCGAGAGTGATTTCGGTACAAGCGGCTCATCCGTCACCTGTTGTAAACATAACTAACTTAGTTTTGCACTTGGACAAGAAACAGAACTAGCACATCAGACTTTTAACAATACAAAATGCGACGAACTGACTACTTTATCGCCATATTGAGCATAGGGCGCATTCAGATTTTGAACACTAGTTCAATAATGTCTTGGCCTTATAGTTTTCGTATCTCACAAAACTGGCGGCTTTGTTTACCCCAACTAAGGGAAGTCACTCGCAAGGTGAGGAGGTCAACCTTACAGGCCTCATTCAAGGTAGTTACACAGACTGAGTAGAGTTACACAGACTGAGTAGATTCAACACTAGCGGCTTCCTAGTGGGTCTAGTCACGCAAAAGGTCAGGTTGGTGACGGAAGTTAGTTTATCAATCACACAAATCCAGCGAACCTCCAGCTTTTACAGCGGAGACTAAAATAATTATGATGAGGACACACAGGTCTCGAGCTCAGCAGACGCCACAACTCTTGACGCCGTTAGTGGGGAGTAACTCTTGAAGTCACTGAGACAGTCACGACATTAGGTGTTAATGAGGACAGCGACGACACAATATGTTAACGAGGACAGTAACAACACAATATAATAATGAGGACAGTAACGACACAATATGTTAATGAGGACAGTGACAACACAATATGTTAATGAGGACAGTAACAACACAATATAATAATGAGGACAGTAACGACACAATATGTTAATCAGGACACTGACAACACAATATGTTAACGAGGACAGTAACAACACAATATAATAATGAGGACAGTAACGACTCAATATGTTAATGAGGACAGTAATGACACAGAATGTTAATCAGTATAGTGACGACAAAATATGCTAATGAGGACAGTGACAACACAATATGTTAACGAGGACAGTAACAACACAATATAATAATGAGGACAGTAACGACACAATATGTTAATCAGGACAGTAATGACACAGAATGTTAATCAGTATAGTGACGACAAAATATGCTAATGAGGACAGTGACAACACAATATGTTAACGAGGACAGTAACAACACAATATAATAATGAGGACAGTAACGACACAATATGTTAATCAGGACAGTAATGACACAGAATGTTAATCAGTATAGTGACGACAAAATATGCTAATGAGGACAGTGACAACACAATATGTTAACGAGGACAGTAACAACACAATATAATAATGAGGACAGTAACGACACAATATGTTAATGAGGACAGTGACAACACAATATGTTAACGAGGACAGTAACAAAACAATATAATAATGAGGACAGTAACGACACAATATGTTAATGAGGACAGTAATGACACAGAATGTTAATCAGTATAGTGACGACAAAATATGCTAATGAGGACAGTGACAACACAATATGTTAACGAGGACAGTAACAACACAATATAATAATGAGGACAGTAACGACACAACATGTTAATCAGGACAGTAATGACACAGAATGTTAATCAGTATAGTGACGACAAAATATGTTAATGAGGACACTGACAACACAATATGTTAACGAGGACAGTAACAACACAATATAATAATGAGGACAGTAACGACACAACATGTTAATGAGGACAGTAATGACACAGAATGTTAATCAGTATAGTGACGACAAAATATGTTAATGAGGACAGTGACGACTCAATTTGCAAATTAGAACTGTTAACCACTACTAACCCCGCCTCTTTCTCCGCCTGTCAACGGTGCGTGGTGCACGTGGTGCGGGGTGAGACAAACATGACCACGTGTCGCGTGAACCTCGTGTCTCCGTCACATGAAGTGTTCTCGACTAACTACTTGTGTATCTTACACACCTGATGTGATCATATTTAGTCATTAATTTCATTCTACTTCTCCCTAAGTGCACCACCGACAAAGCGCTGCAATCAAACATTTTGTTCGTACAGTCGCATAGATCTTCAATCTGATCCATGTACTACGGGTACCTACCTACCCGTGTAGTGCCGACGAACAAATGAGCACTTGTCTTCCTGACAATAGTTGTTAGTCACCACGTGAACACAAAACATTTACATGACGAGAACTGTTTCGTTTGTTGACGACATTTCTATCCTGACATTTTCTACAGACTGGTGTCAAATTATTCCACTCACTCTGGTGCTAACGTGACAGGTGTAGTTGTTGGCCAGACTCTAGTGCTCTTGTCCATCTCCTCCTGACCTCTCGTGGACACCATTCTAGTGTCATGGCAACAATGGCGTCATCGCTCCACTTCAGTGACGTCATACTGGACATGACGGCAGTCACGTGTTCTGGGGAAATGTTGGCTCAACTTCCTTTACATTGTTATCGTTGTGTAGAATGTGTCAGACATTTCACACAACATTCACGTGGCTTTCCCCTACCTGTTCATGACTACAGTTGAAAAGCGCGGACACGTGCAGGATGAGCCAATAGTTGACGACCACAAACAGAGCGAGACATACTAACATTTATCAGCGTGGGGTCGGATGCCATACGTCACTTTGATTTGTGTTACAGGTATCTTCCTGGTGCCGTACGTCACTTTGACTGGTGTTATAGGTATCTTCCTGGTGCCGTGCGTCACTTTGATTGGTGTTATAGGTATCTTCCTGGTGCCGTGCGTCACTTTGTCTGGTGTTATAGGTATCTTCCTGGTGCCGTGCGTCACTTTGATTGGTGTTATAGGTATCTTCCTGGTGCCGTGCGTCACTTTGATTGGTGTTATAGGTATCTTCCTGGTGCCGTACGTCACTTTGACTGGTGTTATAGGTATCTTCCTGGTGCCGTACGTCACTTTGACTGGTGTTATAGGTATCTTCCTGGTGCCGTGCGTCACTTTGACTGGTGTTATAGGTATCTTCCTGGTGCCGTGCGTCACTTTGTCTGGTGTTATAGGTATCTTCCTGGTGCCGTGCGTCACTTTGACTGGTGTTATAGGTATCTTCCTGGTGCCGTGCGTCACTTTGACTGGTGTTATAGGTATCTTCCTGGTGCCGTGCGTCACTTTGTCTGGTGTTATAGGTATCTTCCTGGTGCCGTGCGTCACTTTGACTGGTGTTATAGGTATCTTCCTGGTGCCGTGCGTCACTTTGACTGGTGTTATAGGTATCTTCCTGGTGCCCTGTGTCACTTTACTTACTGTTGCAGGTGCCTTCCTGATTCCCTACCTGACGATGCTGGTGTTTGGCGGGCTGCCCTTATTCTACATGGAGTTGGCACTAGGACAGTTCCAGCGGTGCGGCTGCTTCACGTTGTGGAAACGTATCTGCCCCATGCTCAAAGGTCAGTGTCACGTTGATACGTCAGCTACGTTGTAACAGATTAGTCCCACAGTGAAGTACCATAATGACAGGGTCCCCATGTCAAGTATGTCCCACTATCACAGGCCAGTGCCAGTGTTGTCAAGATGTGCCCAGTAATTACTAGAGGTCCCAGTTTCTAAAGATCACTCCTCTGTTTACAGTGAAATCCTTTACACAAGTCACATCTCTCTCTCTCTCTCTCTTGTTCCTCCAACCTTTGCTCTCTTCTTCTGTCTGCTAGTCTTTCATTCTGTGTGCCAGTCTGCCTGTCAGTCTATCAGTCTGCCTCATTCTCTGTGTCTATGTGTATTATACGATTGTGAACACACTGTGTGTACATTCAAGGCGTCAGTGAATCAATGTCAGGTATGACTGTTATTTGTTATTGACTGTATCGTGAGTAAGCTTACATTCTATCAGGATTAGTGTGCAAGAACGAAAGAGCGTGAATGACGTCAGTTGTTGCGAAGACGTATATGGGTGACGTAAAAAATAAAGGAAATGACGTGAGAGAGAGCGCGAGGAGCAGTTAGTCGGTGGGGAGAAGAAAGAAGTTGAGAACGTGAAAACAAGTAGGGTAGGAATTAACAAGAAGAATTTGTTGAGTAGGGCGTGTAGGAGTTATAGAGAACGATTAGTTGAGTAGGGCTTTAGGTATTCTTGTAGATAATCAGAAAGGAAGGACTCAAAGGGTAGGGGTTCTGCTATTTTAAAGTAATCTGGATGTAAGAATCGGTTTTTAACTGACTTTTTCATTTGTGTATTTTTCTTGTTTTCTTTTTTTGTATTCATACTTAGTAAAGCAGAGAGATTCGTTAGACAAGTCATTCTTTTCTTGTAATTTGTGTGAAAGAACACGTGTTTGTCAGACTCCGTGTATGTGTTGAAAGTATTGAGAGACTGATACACTGCGCGGTGTCGTGACAATCTTCATACTAGTGTCAATATTGTGTGAAGCGTTTTGCTGGTGCCCTCGTGTCTCCATGTTGTACACACATTTCTTCAGGACACAGGTCAACACCTAGTATGCTGACAAACTGTGCGGAGGGTTAGAACAGAAAACAATTAATATCATTACTACGAAAATCATCAGGACCTTTAAAGTCGATGATATAAACGTTTCACTGGGTTTAATAAAATGTTTTCTTCCTGACTTATTTCTGTAAGTTTCCTGACATCGTATTGTTGAGCCCCGGCGTCACCTGCAGGAGAAAGAAGCTGAAACACGCGGAGGGTTTTTTTTCTCTAAAATCCTTTTCCTGTGGGTCTAATGCTTTCTTCTTTTGTCTTTATTTTTTACTTTATTTTATTTTTGGTTGATTTTCTTTGGGGCTGGTGTGGCTCTTTCTTGGTTTGACAAAACCTGTCAAAGAAGTAAAAACTGCAGGAGCCACCTTGTGACTAGTTTATTTCTGTTCAATTTACTGCATGACCTCCTGCCTGTCTCCTCCATTGCCTACTGGCCTCGACCTTGTCTCAACATGCACGTGATGCTCGTTATGGTTTGTACACGGGGGTCGATGTGTTTTTAGCCGAGACTATTTCTAAGCTTTGCAATGAACATTTCTTTGCTTGATCACCGACCTGTGTCGGGAGAAACTATTTGATTCTGACTTCCGCTTCATTTTTGATCACTAGCCTATGTCAATGAAGAACGATAACATCTAGTCTGTCCTCCATTGATGTCTGTGGTAATAATTGTAGGAGCATTTGACTCTCAAAAACAACTCGAGACGAAGGGCAAGGTAGGAAGAAAGGACTTACGTAGGGGTAAAAGGCACACAGCCTGAAGTTTGCATCACAGCATGGCTTTGTGAAGGTTGTCTTGCTCGACACGTGCACACCAGTCTTTCTAACACTAACCTAACACTAACCCTCAAGTCTGCCACATGGCTTTGTGAAGGTGAAGGCTGTCTTGCTGAGCACGTGCACTCCACACTATCTAACCCCTCTTCCTGCCCCCGTTATCCTTTGACTCCCAGTTCTTTATGTCCGAGCGTTTGTGCGCGTGTGAACGTAGGCATGTGTTCTTTCTCAGCACTAGATGAACTTTTAAACACACTTTTAACACATTTTGGCAAAAGGCAACCTCTGCCTATGTCTCTCACTTTAAGCTTGAAATTTCAACTCGTGAGATTCACTGATGAAAATGAAGTGCAAAATAATAAAGTACCTTGAACAAGTTCGTGAAGCAAGTTTTAAAATCGGATCTGATTCTCGCTTTGGTATAATTTACACTGGGCGGCTTGATAGTCGGGTGGCGCAACTGTCTTCCTTGCCCCACCCCACAGGATGATTCGGCTGTTGAATGTGTACATGGCCCTTAGTAAGGGCTCAGGGAGTGAAAGGGAAGAAGACAGGCAGCGCCCTCACCAGCAGTTGTGGCCACGAGATGGGTCTCCAATACTGCCCTCCCCAGCCACCCAAATGTCACGTGACTACTCTCACCTTGTTTTAACCTTTGACTCAACATCAAATATACCCCAATGTCCTAGTCATACCTACTGCAACATATTTCTCGAAAGAGAAATGAGTTAACTTCCTGATCACCGTGCACACGGACGAGAGCGGAAGGCAAGAAGGACAGCAGAAGAGGTGGGGGTGGTAGTGGGGCGGTGGGGGAGGGGAGAGAAAGCAGCAACAGACAGGAGAAATGGAAGGATACCGACGGGCTTTGCAAGGAAAAGCCCGGATGTAATAACATAAAGTTTGGAGCAGAAGACTCAAGTCAGCCGCAAACATGGCGCATCACTGACATTAAGAGTTGCTGCCGAGCTAGCCGAGACTGACATTAATATAGTTACTGCCACGCAAGCCGAGACTGATGGCAAGACTTTTGTGTGCTCACCATCACCGCCACGCGCACACACAAGCCAGACCTCAACTTACCAGACATGGCGCTCTCTTGCCGAGCCAGTGTGCCCTCTCATCACCAACCATAGACAGCCCTCTCATCACCAGCCTTAGACAGCCCTCTCATCACCAGCCTTAGTCAGCGCTCTCATCACCAGTGTCTGTAACAGCCTTAGACAGCCCTCTCATCACCAGCCTTAGACAGTCCTCTCATCACCAGTGTGTGTAACAGCCTTAGACAGCCCTCTCATCACCAGCCTTAGACAGTCCTCTCATCACCAGTGCGTGTAACAGCCTTAGACAGCCCTCTCATCACCAGCCTTAGACAGTCCTCTCATCACCAGTGTGTGTAACAGACTTAGACAGCCCTCTCATCACCAGCCTTAGACAGTCCTCTCATCACCAGTGTGTGTAACAGACTTAGACAGTCCTCTCATCACCAGTGTGTGTAACAGCCTTAGACAGCCCTCTCATCACCAGCCTTAGACAGCCCTCTCATCACCAGTGTGTGTAACAGACTTAGACAGCCCTCTCATCACCAGTGTGTGTAACAGACTTAGACAGCCTTCTCATCACCAGTGTGTGTAACATCCGTATACAGCCCTCTCATCACAAGTGTGTGTAACAGACTTAGACAGCCCTCTCATCACCAGCCTTAGACAGCCCTCTCATCACCATTGTGTATAATAGCCTTAGACAGCCCTCTCATCACCAGCCTTAGACAGCCCTCTCATCACCAGTGTGTGTACCAGCCTTAGTCAGTCCTCTCATCACCAGCCTTAGTCAGCCCTCTCATCACCAGTGTGTGTACCAGCCTTAGACAGCCCTCTCATCACCAGCCTTAGTCAGCCCTCTCATCACCAGCCTTAGTCAGCCCTCTCAACACCAGCCTTAGTCAGCTCTCTCATCACCAGCCTTAGTCAGCCCTCTCAACACCAGCCTTAGTCAGCCCTCTCATCACCAGCCTTAGTCAGCCCTCTCATCACCAGCCTTAGTCAGCCCTCTCAACACCAGCCTTAGACAGCTCTCTCATCACCAGCCTTAGTCAGCCCTCTCATCACTAGCCTTAGACAGCCCTCTCATCACCAGTGTGTGTACCAGCCTTAGTCAGCCCTCTCATCACCAGCCTTAGTCAGCCCTCTCATCACCAGTGTGTGCACCAGCTTTAGACAGCCCTCTCATCACCAGCCTTAGACAGCCCTCTCATCACCACGTCATGTCCACCATCACAGACTGTGTGACATGTCACGTTGTCTGCTATCTCAAGATAGTGTCACGTCATGTTTCCGCCATCACAGTCTGTGTGACATCTCACGTTGTCTGCTATCTCAAGGCTGCCATACACTACAGCGACTGGCTAGAAGCAGGCCTCGCCTGATACAAAGGCCATCCTGTCACTGACAGTATTACTTGTGATCACAGAGAAATCTCCAGTTTTTAATGTTATGTTGTGTGTGTATAATGGAAATTGAAGAGAACAGCAGGATATTCCCGCAGCTAATAAGGGCCGGAGAGAAATCTTGTTGTTATACATATTGACAGAATGGATTACAGCGCATTTCCCTCTAACCCCACCCCCTCCCAAGAATTTTTCTTTTACATTGCAAGTCCCCCCACCCCCCGTCAACTCCACGTGCATGGCGCGTGGCGGATGACGTGGATAACATCGCCGGATGTCATCGAGCAAGCGCTCACACTCACCCGAGGGGCCATCAACTTCACTTCGTCAATCGTCGCATGCATGGCGAGCCAGAGATTGGCCAATGATTATTCAAAGACTTGGATGCCATCGTCCGCCGACTGGGCGCAAAACGGGATCAAAGGAAATTGGGGTCGCTGGCCCTCCGCTTTCTATTTATAAGGGTCCGTCCAGTCTTCATGCATGAGCGAGCAGGCGAGACAGAGTGTGGACAAGTTGCTGCCTCCTAGATGAAGACGTTAGTCCGACCTCACAGTCAGTACTCAGTGGCACCAGACACACCTCGTGTACACCAGCCGACAGACTATAGCAAACTTCGTGAATAATAATAATAATAATCTACAGGCATACATTATACCTCGTGTACAGCAGCCGACAGACTATAGCAAACTTCGTGAATAATAATAATAATAATAATAATAATCTACAGGCATACATTATACCTCGTGTACAGCAGCCGACAGACTATAGCAAACTTCGTGAATAATAATAATAATAATCTACAGGCATACATTATACCTCGTGTACACCAGCCGACAGACTATAGCAAACTTCGTGAATAATAATAATAATAATCTACAGGCATACATTATACCTCGTGTACACCAGCCGACAGACTATAGCAAACTTCGTGAATAATAATAATAATAATAATAATCTACAGGCATACATTATACCTCGTGTACGCCAGCCGACAGACTATAGCAAACTTCGTGAATAATAATAATAATAATAATAATAATCTACAGGCATACATTATACCTCGTGTACACCAGCCGACAGACTATAGCAAACTTCGTGAATAATAATAATAATAATATTAATAATCTACAGGCATACATTATACCTCGTGTACGCCAGCCGACAGACTATAGCAAACTTCGTGAATAATAATAATAATAATAATAATAATAATAATAATAATCTACAGGCATACATTATAACTCGTGTACACCAGCCGACAGACTATAGCAAACTTCGTGAATAATAATAATAATATTAATAATAATAATCTACAGGCATACATTATAACTCGTGTACACCAGCCGACAGACTATAGCAAACTTCGTGAATAATAATAATAATAATAATAATAATAATCTACAGGCATACATTATACCTCGTGTACACCAGCCGACAGACTATAGCAAACTTCGTGAATAATAATAATAATAATACCTACTTAGTCCACGTCTCTTCCTCGTGTTAAGCGCTAAGAGCATGCTCTCTATGTGTGTCAATATGGGCTATAAACATCTTCACTATTATTATTATTATTATTATACTTTACAGGCATACATTATACCTCGTGTACACCAGCCGACAGACTATAGCACACCGTCAATAATAATAATAATCTACAGGCACTCGCAAGTAGCAGCCAACAGGGATGGTATTCATGAAGCCAGGATAAGCTGTTGTGCGGGTAAATCAAGGGTAACCCTCTTGTCTATAGCCACGAAGGGCCGTCCACACTCCAGGGCTGCTGTTTTGTTTCTGGGGACGTAGCTATAAATCAGTGGCAAAGATAGCCTGGGGGTAAAATAACAAAGTTATAACCCCGGGGTCTACAAGTACGATACAACTACAATAACAAGACGCTTTCCCTTGATTTTTCCCCCATTTTGTTCACAGGTAGCGACTTACCCTCGCTTCGTGAATATAGCTTCGGGTATACATGACATCCGACATGTGTGAAGCCTCTCACAAAACATGAATACCAGTTTACAAAACATGAATACCGGTAACAAAACATGAATACCAGTTTACAAAACATGAATACCGGTAACAAAACATGAATACCAGTTTACAAAACATGAATATCGGTAACAAAATAACAGCTCAGACTTGACAGTGAATAATACCCTGTACAATGGTAAACATTAACGGTTGGCAAGAGGTAAAAATAATGGCAAGGTACCCAAATAATAAACTATCTGATGTTGTCACGTGCTGCTGTGTCGGCGATAATGTAGTCCAGCGCACTGATTGTTCTAACAGCGCCTGGGTGTGGGGGGTGGTGGTAATATCTTACAAAGTCAGCTTCAGTGACTATGACACTGCTGGCGACGGTTGCTATAGGAGACAACTCCTGGTAGCAGCAGTTCCTTGCTAGTGTAGGTACCTCAGACTTTGCTCAGTTGTAATTAGCCATAAATTGCAGCCTTAGGTTTCCCCTCAACCTCAGGCGGGGTGGGGGGTGGGGGGCAGTCACGAGGCCATTTCTTGTGTCGTTATTTTCCGGTTTTGTCGGCCGTGACATCGCCACAAACACCGGCACCTGGGGAGACCAGATGACCGGGAGGGGGGCGGGGGAGAGGGGAGGTGAGGGCAGGGACAAGAAGTGATGGTGCTGTTGATAGCAGCCTTGATGCCAGCAATGGCCGGCTTGTATGAATATGGCCTTGCATTCCCATTTGTCCTCGATCCCGAGATGGCTAGGTTATGCATCTGGGCAGTTTGAAGACGGATGAAAGCATAGATAAGTCAGCCGAAGACGCGAGGAAATCTCATGCATACGAGAAATCATCAGCAGTATGGACATGCGCAGTGAGTGGAGGTTGTGGAGCGTGGAGCCTGCAGATCAGGCGGCTTGCTGCCGAGACTTGGCGAGGTTTTATGTTCTCACGCAGAATGAAGCAGGAAGATATGTATGAATAAAGATGGAATTGCCTCTCATTTGGCGACACGGGACGCTGCGAGCCAGTGGTTAGCCAGTGGACTTGAGAAAATAGATAGATTGGCATCACTGATACACATCTTGCCTTGACATGCCAGCCAAGAGAAACAAGTAGAGAGTTACATGGCCCGAGACCTCCCCTACCCCCACACATTGCATACTGGCGCGCACTCCAACACACAGGCATGCACTCACCTCCACACGCGCACGTGCTATAGAATTACAATAGTATATTGTTACCTGTGCACATTAACGATGGACTATAGTGTTAACACACAATATTCTTACCTGTACTGTGCCTATAACTATAGACTATAAGTGTAAAATACAAACACTACTTCTTCTTATTTACTAAATTCAATGATTGTAGTTAGCTTGACATCCTACAGACTTAACACCAGTCATTAATTATATTTAAGCCCTCAGCAGATGATCCATTATGCTCGTGTTATTTCTCTCGGCCAAATTATTCCAATTACCTCAGCAATGGTTTCAGGGGCCACGTGTTCTGCGTCATATGAGATTTTTATTTTGCGAATTCATCTTAACGATCAAATCGGGTGGACCATCTTTGTTAGAAATGTTTTTGTGTCGACGCAGGGATCGGCCTGGCCATCTGTGTTATGAACACGTTTGTGGCCTGGTACTACAACACGGTCATCGCCTGGGCCGTCTACTTTTTCTTTGCCTCATTTCGAAACGTGCCGCCATGGCTGAGCTGCAACAACACCTGGAACACCGCCAACTGCACCACCTTTGAGCAGCGCATCATCTCCAATGCGCCCACCTGCACGCAGGAGGTTGGTTCAGTGACCCGTGACGACATTCGTCTGAATAGCACTTGGTGTTGAGCTGTTCACTCACTCACTCACTCACTCACTCACTCACTCACTCACTCACTCACTCACTCACTCACTCACTCACTAGTACCAACAAATAGATGATTTCTTACTGTCTTGCAGACTGATGTAACTTAATTGGTGTTTTTGAAATTAACAAACCGTTTGTTTTTCAGTATTTCAATGTCAGTAGCCTCATTTCCAACATCAGCGCCACCGACCACTACCTCCCGGAAGCAGGGGAGGACGTCGCAGTCAACGCAACGTGGAACGGCACCCACGTGATCCGGCGGCTGTGCAGGGAATCACTGGCAGTCTTAGAGGACAAGAACCCGGAGTCCGTCTACTCCACCGCAGCTTCCACAGAATTCTTTGAGTTGGTGTTTGGTGTTTGGTGTATTACTGACCCCCCAGTCTGTCACTCACTGACTGTAACAGAATTCTTTGAGTTGGTGTTTGGTGTATTACTGACCCCCAAGTCTGTCACTCACTGAATGTAACAGAATTCTTTGAGTTGGTGTTTGGTGTATTACTGACCCCCAAGTCTGTCACTCACTGACTGTAACAGAATTCTTTGAGTTGGTGTTTGGTGTATTACTGACCCCCAAGTCTGTCACTCACTGACTGTAACAGAATTCTTTGAGTTGGTGTTTGGTGTATTACTGACCCCCAAGTCTGTCACTCACTGACTGTAACAGAATTCTTTGAGTTGGTGTTTGGTGTATCACTGACCACAGTCTGTCACTGGTGTATCACTGACCCCAGTCTATCACTCACTGACTGTAACACAATTCTTTGAGTTGGTGTTTGGTGTATCACCGACCCCAGTCTATCACTCACTGACTGTGACACAATTCTTTGAGTTGGTGTTTGGTGTATCACCGACCCCAGTCTATCACTCACTGACTGTAACACAATTCTTTGAGTTGGTGTTTGGTGTATCACCGACCCCAGTATATCACTCACTGACTGTGACACAATTCTTTGAGTTGGTGTTTGGTGTATCACCGACCCCAGTCTGTCACTCACTGACTGTAACACAATTCTTTGAGTTGGTGTTTGGTGTATCACCGACCCCAGTCTATCACTCACTGACTGTGACACAATTCTTTGAGTTGGTGTTTGGTGTATCACCGACCCCAGTCTGTCACTCACTGACTGTAACAGAATTCTTTGAGTTGGTGTTTGGTGTATCACTGACCCCCAGTCTGTCACTCACTGACTGTGACTATTTTAATGATCCTTCAACATCTTAGAACATGCCCTTGACATATTTACCCAAATATACACACATATATATATATATATATAATGGCTCATATAGTGAACTGAGAACATGGGCTACATGAGGCAATCTAAATGATAACTAGACACACACACACACACACACACACACACACACACACACACAGAACTATGTGATGTGCACACTCACACATATAGCTGCAATTAAACAGCCTAATATGAGAAGGTTGCAATTAGTATGAAGAGACTGTAGTAAAAGACTAGTTAGTCAAAGACTGTAGTGTAAGGAGGTTGCCGTTACTTACTGTAGTTACTTACTGTAGTGTAAGAAGGTTGCGGTTACTTACTGTAGTTAGTCAAAGACTGTAGTGTTACGAGGTTGCCGTTACTTACTGTAGTTACTTACTGTAGTGTAAGGAGGTTGCGGTTACTTACTGTAGTTAGTCAAAGACTGTAGTGTAAGGAGGTTGCCGTTACTTACTGTAGTTAGTCAAAGACTGTAGTGTAAGGAGGTTGCCGTTACTTACTGTAGTTACTTACTGTAGTGTAAGGAGGTTGCCGTTACTTACTGTAGTTAACGACTGTAGTGTAAGAAGGTTGCGGTTACTTACTGTAGTTAGTCAAAGACTGTAGTGTTACGAGGTTGCCGTTACTTACTGTAGTTACTTACTGTAGTGTAAGGAGGTTGCGGTTACTTACTGTAGTTAGTCAAAGACTGTAGTGTAAGGAGGTTGCCGTTACTTACTGTAGTTAGTCAAAGACTGTAGTGTAAGGAGGTTGCCGTTACTTACTGTAGTTACTTACTGTAGTGTAAGGAGGTTGCCGTTACTTACTGTAGTTAGTCAAAGACTGTAGTGTAAGGAGGTTGCCGTTACTTACTGTAGTTACTTACTGTAGTGTAAGGAGGTTGCCGTTACTTACTGTAGTTAGTCAAAGACTGTAGTGTAAGGAGGTTGCCGTTACTTACTGTAGTTAACGACTGTAGTGTAAGGAGGTTGCCGTTACTTACTGTAGTTAGTCAAAGACTGTAGTGTAAGGAGGTTGCCGTTACTTACTGTAGTTAGTCAAAGACTGTAGTGTAAGGAGGTTGCCGTTACTTACTGTAGTTACTTACTGTAGTGTAAGGAGGTTGCCGTTACTTACTGTAGTTAGTCAAAGACTGTAGTGTAAGGAGGTTGCCGTTACTTACTGTAGTTACTTACTGTAGTGTAAGGAGGTTGCCGTTACTTACTGTAGTTAGTCAAAGACTGTAGTGTAAGGAGGTTGCCGTTACTTACTGTAGTTACTTACTGTAGTGTAAGGAGGTTGCCGTTACTTACTGTAGTTAGTCAAAGACTGTAGTGTAAGGAGGTTGCCGTTACTTACTGTAGTTACTTACTGTAGTGTAAGGAGGTTGCCGTTACTTACTGTAGTTAGTCAAAGACTGTAGTGTAAGGAGGTTGCCGTTACTTACTGTAGTTAGTCAAAGACTGTAGTGTAAGGAGGTTGCCGTTACTTACTGTAGTTACTTACTGTAGTGTAAGGAGGTTGCCGTTACTTACTGTAGTTAGTCAAAGACTGTAGTGTAAGGAGGTTGCCGTTACTTACTGTAGTTACTTACTGTAGTGTAAGGAGGTTGCCGTTACTTACTGTAGTTAGTCAAAGACTGTAGTGTAAGGAGGTTGCCGTTACTTACTGTAGTTAACGACTGTAGTGTAAGGAGGTTGCCGTTACTTACTGTAGTTAGTCAAAGACTGTAGTGTAAGGAGGTTGCCGTTACTTACTGTAGTTAGTCAAAGACTGTAGTGTAAGGAGGTTGCCGTTACTTACTGTAGTTACTTACTGTAGTGTAAGGAGGTTGCCGTTACTTACTGTAGTTAGTCAAAGACTGTAGTGTAAGGAGGTGAATGTGTGTAGCACTACGTGACTGTATGTAACACTACGTGATGTCTGTCATTACGTGTTTCAGGCGGGAGGTGCTGGGCATACAGTACGCAGACGGCATCTCCAGGATAGGAAACGTGAAGTGGTCCATCGCACTAGCACTACTGGGAGTCTTCCTCCTCGTCTACTTCGCCTTGTGGAAGGGCATCAAGAGCTCCGGCAAGGTGAGAGTCGCTTGACATCGCCTTCCTTCTCACCTCAGGTCATCAAACAGACGTCACGTGACCACTACCCGCCATACAGCAGTCAGCAGGAGACGACAGTCAATAAGACACGACAGACAGACAGCAGGAGACGACAGACAATAAGACACGACAGACAGACAGCAGGAGACGACAGACAATAAGACACGACAGACAGACAGCAGGAGACGACAGACAATAAGACACGACAGACAGACAGCAGGAGACGACAGACAATAAGACACGACAGACAGACAGCAGGAGACGACAGACAATAAGACAGACAGACAGACAGCAGTAGACGACAGACAATAAGACACGACAGACAGACAGCAGGAGACGACAGACAGACAGACAGACAGCAGGAGACGACAGTCAGAGATGTAAAATATTTCCCAACTGATATCTGAGTGAAACAAGAGGAGAGTGAAGAGAAAAGAGAAAGATATAAAATGTTGAATGACGAGGAGATCACACGGGGACACCTGTCAGGTCATAGTCACCACCTGTCATGATACTGACAGTCTAGTGTCATGATACTGACAGTGTAGTGTCATGATACTGACAGTCTAGTGTCATGATGTTGACAGTCTAGTGTCATGATACTGACAGTCTAGTGTCATGATGTTGACAGTCTAGTGTCATGATACTGACAGTCTAGTGTCATGATGTTGACAGTCAGGTGTCATGACACTAGACTGTCAGTGTGATACTGACAGTCTAGTGTCATGATACTGACAGTCTAGTGTCATGATGTTGACAGTCTAGTGTCATGATACTGGCAGTCTAGTGTCATGATGTTGACAGTGTCATGATACTGACAGTCTAGTGTTATGATGTTGACAGTCTAGTGTCATGATACTGACAGTCTAGTGTCATGATGTTGACAGTCAGGTGTCATGATACTGACAGTCTAGTGTCATGATACTGACAGTCTAGTGTCATGATGTTGACAGTCTAGTGTCATGATACTGACAGTCTAGTGTCATGATGTTGACAGTCTAGTGTCATGATACTGGCAGTCTAGTGTCATGATGTTGACAGTCTAGTGTCATGATACTGACAGTCTAGTGTCATGATGTTGACAGTCTAGTGTCATGATACTGTCAGTCTAGTGTCATGATGTTGACAGTCTAGTGTCATGATACTGACAGTCTAGTGTCATGATGTTGACAGTCAGGTGTCATGATACTGACAGTCTAGTGTCATGATGTTGACAGTCTAGTGTCATGATACTGGCAGTCTAGTGTCATGATGTTGACAGTCTAGTGTCATGATACTGACAGTCTAGTGTCATGATGTTGACAGTCTAGTGTCATGATACTGACAGTCTAGTGTCATGATGTTGACAGTCTAGTCATGATACTGACAGTCTAGTGTCATGATGTTGACAGGCCCCTGTGATAATGTTTATACTTACCTGTGACAATACCAATCCTGACATGTAATGTCCTGATGATGCTGTGTGTATATGCTGTGTGTGTGTGTTTTGTGTGTGTTTTTTCTGTCTTTGTGTGTTGTGTGTGTGGTGTGTGTGTGTGTGTGTGTGTGTGTGGTGTGTGTGTGGTGTGTGTGTGTGGTGTGTGTGGTGTGTGTGTGTGTGTGGTGTGTGTGGTGTGTGTGTATATATGCTGTGTTGTGTGTATGTATGCTGTGTTTGTGTGTGGTGTGTGTATATATATGCTATGTTTGGTGTGTGTGTGTGTGTATATATATATATATGCTGTGTTTGGTGTGTGTGTGTGTGTGTGATATGTGTGTATATATATGCTGTGTTTGGTGTGTGTGTGTGTGTGTGTGATGTGTATATATATATGCTGTGTTTGGTGTGTGTGTGTGTGTGTATATATATATATATGCTGTGTTTGGTGTGTTTGTGTGTGTGTGTGATGTGTGTATATATATGCTGTGTTTGGTGTGTGTGTGTGTGTGTGATGTGTATATATATATGCTATGTTTGGTGTGTGTGTGTGTGTGTGTGTGTGTGTGTGAGTGTGTTGTAGGCGGTGTGGTTGACGGCGACTCTGCCCTACCTGTTGCTGTCCATCCTGCTGGTGCGAGGCTGCACGCTGCCCGGTGCTGTGGACGGCATCACCTACTACCTCCAGCCACAGTGGGAGAAACTTCTAGAGCTGGATGTTAGTCTTGGCACTGAGCACAGCCATTGTCATCTTCTCTCTCGTCATCACCTCAACCTGTCATGAGACTCTCATCACCTCTCGTCACCTGACTGTGTGACATGACCTCGCATGACCTTAGTGCTACCTGACCCCACCTGTTGATGACCTCACTGTATTTATGACCTCACTGTCTCCATGACTACCACTGACCTCTCTGTGTCACGATGCACTGATGTTTTCACATGACGTCACTGGCTTGGTGGTTTATCAAAAAAAAAAAAAAATAAATAAAAGATCAGGATTAGGCTCTGCCCTCTACCAGCCGTGCTCTAAACACGGTGAACCACCCACAGTTGTCTGTCCCTACCGCCGCTGTGACACTGGGTCGGTTTCTTGACCTTTGACCTATGGTGGTGTCGGGTGGTTTGTTTCAGATCTGGATATCTGCAGCAGCTCAGATCTTCTTCTCACTCGGCCCTGGCTTCGGCGTCCTGCTGGCTCTCTCCTCCTACAACAAGTTCCACAACAACTGCTACAGGTAAGCATCGTCAAGCGAGGGTCGGGTGGCTACCCGCCACGGTACCTATACGTACTCTGTGGAAGTATGGAAGTAGAGAAGTATAGGAGTGTAGAAGTGTAGGAGTAGAGGAAATAGACATCAAGTGAGGGACATACAGTGAGTCAGTGTAGTGTGGCGGGACTGTCACGAACATAAGACAACTGCTCTACTCACTTGGTCTTCGTCACCTCACTACTTCAACTTCACTAGGCTTGTGGAGAGTGGGTCTGCCTGACTGACACCAGTAGGGGTGGGGAGGTCCACCTGTCGTGACTGCTATCAGTAGGGGTGGGGAGGTCCACCTGTCGTGACTGTCTGACATCAGTAGGGGTGGGTATGTCCGCCTGTCGTGACTGCTATCAGTAGGGGTGGGGAGGTCCACCTGTCGTGACTGCTATCAGTAGGGGTGGGGAGGTCCACCTGTCGTGACTGTCTGACATCAGTAGGGGTGGGTATGTCCGCCTGTCGTGACTGCTATCAGTAGGGGTGGGGAGGTCCACCTATCGTGACTGTCTGACACTAGTAAGGGTGGGGAGGTTAACCTGTGGTGACTGTCTGACACTAGTAGGGATGGGGAGGTTAACCTGTGGTGACTGTCTGACACTAGTAGGGGTGGGGAGGTTAACCTGTGGTGACTGTCTGACACTAGTAGGGGTGGGGAGGTTAACCTGCCGTGACTGTCTGACACTAGTAGGGGTGGGAAGGTCCACTGTTGTGACTGTCTGACACTAGTAAGGGTGGGGAGGTTAACCTGTGGTGACTGTCTGACACTAGTAAGGGTGGGGAGGTTAACCTGTGGTGACTGTCTGACACTAGTAAGGGTGGGGAGGTTAACCTGCCGTGACTGTCTGACACTAGTAAGGGTGGGAAGGTTAACCTGTGGTGACTGTCTGACACTAGTAAGGGTGGGAAGGTCCACTGTTGTGACTGTCTGACACTAGTAAGGGTGGGGAGGTTAACCTGTGGTGACTGTCTGACACTAGTAAGGGTGGGAAGGTCCACTGTTGTGACTGTCTGACACTAGTAAGGGTGGGGAGGTTAACCTGTGGTGACTGTCTGACACTAGTAAGGGTGGGGAGGTTAACCTGTGGTGACTGTCTGACACTAGTAAGGGTGGGGAGGTTAACCTGTGGTGACTGTCTGACACTAGTAAGGGTGGGGAGGTTAACCTGTGGTGACTGTCTGACACTAGTAAGGGTGGGAAGGTCCACTGTTGTGACTGTCTGACACTAGTAAGGGTGGGGAGGTTAACCTGTGGTGACTGTCTGACACTAGTAGGGGTGGGAAGGTCCACTGTTGTGACTGTATGCCTGACGTTGCAGGGACGCGCTAATCACCAGCGCCACCAACTGTCTGACCAGCTTTCTGGCCGGCTTCGTGGTCTTCTCTGTGCTGGGCTACATGTCCTTCGTGCAGCGCAGACCCATCGAGGAGGTCGCGCGCAGAGGTGGGTCACGTGTCACGGACCAGATGTCAAGCGCCTGCTTGCTTGGGTGTGTGTGTGCGTGCGTGAGTTGTATAAATATGTGTGGACTGATTTAAAAAAAAACTGAGAGTAGATAAATACTTGGGTACCCGACTCGTGACCTGAATGATACATAAATATATGTGTGGAGTAGATGTGTTTATATGTATGTGTATATGTATGTGTATATGTATGTGTGTATGTGTATGTATGTGTGTGTATGTGTGTATATGTGTGTATGTTTGTGTGTGTGCTTGCTGAACTCATTTTTCTCCCTGGTGTTTCTGTCTACAGATGTCGGCCTCATTTTTGTCGTGTACCCGGAAGCTGTCGCGACGATAGGAGGAGCCTCGTTTTGGGCCATTATCTTCTTCTTCATGATCGTGACACTAGGTCTGGACACCACAGTAAGTCGTGACTACATGTCACCACCACTTGACATGCCAGTAGGACACACTCGCTCACCTTCCTGACATCGTCGTCATCATCATCATCATCATCATCAACAACAACAACAACAACAACAACAATGTTTGTGTAATGTTTGTGTAATCTGTGCACAGCGTGTCAAAGTGTCCATGCTAATCAAAGGGGCTCGACTCTGATTGGCTGCTAGACTGGTACCCGTACCCGTACCTTTGCTGTTGACATCAACGCCTACTTTCGGGCCGAGAGACGACGACGTGTACACCTGAGACTAGATTCTTCTCTCTCATTAACATCGCACTCATTGCACTACTGAAAGTATCTAGAATATTCTCTCTGCTTCTATTGCTGTTGTCAGTGACACGTGTCAAAAGTAAACAGAGGAGATTTGTAATCAATGTTAGTAATTACCTCTCTTGCTACAGTTTGGTGCTCTAGAGGCCGTCATTACGGGTATCATGGACGAGTATCCCATGCTGCGCAGGAAGAGAGAGCTGTTCGTTGCCGGCATCATTGTCTACTGTTTTCTGGGCAGCCTGGTGACCACTACATATGTGAGTACCCGCTACTACCCACCACTACCCACCACTACCCACCACTCATGTGGAGGACGAGTGAAACAAACTTTTAATAGTCATGAAAACGGTTTGAGAGAGTGTCCGCTAGTCAGTAACAGGGATGTGGACGAAAACCAACCAACCAACCAACCAACCAACCAACCAACCAACCAACCAACCAACCAACCAACCAACCAACCAACCAACCAACCAACCAACCAACCAACCAACCAACCAACCAACCAACCAACCAACTGAAACGCCCTTTCCTCTTGTGTCTAAACTGATCTTCACAAATTACAGGGTAGTCTCTACATGTTGTAAAGTGGTCTTTACATGTTACAGGGCGATATTTATATAGTATGGGGTGGTGTTTACATGTTACAGGGCGACATTTATACATTATGGGGTGGTCTTTACATGTTACAGGGCGATATTTATATATGATGGGGTGGTGTTTACATGTTACAGGGCGATATTTATATATTATGGGGTGGTCTTTACATGTTACAGGGCGATATTTATACATTATGGGGTGGTCTTTACATGTTACAGGGCGATATTTATATATGATGGGGTGGTGTTTACATGTTACAGGGCGATATTTATATATTATGGGGTGGTCTTTACATGTTACAGGGCGATATTTATACATTATGGGGTGGTCTTTACATGTTACAGGGCGATATTTATATATGATGGGGTGGTGTTTACATGTTACAGGGCGATATTTATATATTATGGGGTGGTCTTTACATGTTACAGGGCGATATTTATACATTATGGGGTGGTGTTTACATGTTACAGGGCGATATTTATATATTATGGGGTGGTGTTTACATGTTACAGGGCGATATTTATACATTATGGGGTGGTGTTTACATGTTACAGGGCGATATTTATACATTATGGGGTGGTGTTTACATGTTACAGGGCGATATTTATATATTATGGGGTGGTGATTACATGTTACAGGGCGATATTTATACATTATGGGGTGGTGTTTACATGTTACAGGGCGACATTTATATATTATGGGGTGGTGTTTACATGTTACAGGGCGGTATCTACATGGTGCAGCTGTTTGATACCTACGCTGCCCCGATTTCCATTCTTCTAGTCGTCTTTCTAGAGGCCGTCGCCGTCACTTGGATCTACGGTAGTCTGTCTGTCTGTCTGTCTGTCTGTCTGTCTGTCTGTCTGTCTGTCTGTCTGTCTGTCTGTCTGTCTGTCAACTGAAAACACAACAAGTAAATGTTTAGCTTTTATACCTCCGTCAACATGAGACTTCCCATCGTCTGCTTTTCTCCTTGTTGATTGTAAAACATGGAAACGAATTTGTGCTTTGTTTTCGCTCGAGAAGTTAACACGGACAATTTGTCTGCAAGCAGTCGAGGAATATCCCTCCGTGATCTCAGCACACCAATGGCTGCATGTCCTATAACGCCCTCGCCGGTTAAGAGAAGCTGTCATAATACCTGTGAGGAACACTCATGCTCCAAGTGCAGTTTGCTCAATGCCTGTGAAGGTCCTTGGCCAGAACTTTTGTTACAACCAAGAAGCTGAGCATGTTTCAACATAAACATGATATCGCCTCTGATAAAAATTATTGTATCGTACATATCATGTATTCCCAGTCAGCAGTCGGTCCAGCTCTGATAACTTCACTAAGTAAATAAATATGAATATCATAACAATTTGCATCCCCGTTAGAACATTAACAAGATGAACCACTCACATAGATGATAAATGACATCGACAGATGTCGAGGCCGTGGATAGTCCCACAGGTAGATGCAGGTTGTTTCGCCAGTAGATGGTGCTGCAGTCGTCGTGTGGCGGTGGTAGCCCGTAACTTTACAGTAGTATTCTGTTGTCATGGTGATGTCGACATCACAGGCTGAAGTAGCAGTGTATTAAGTCATACATCATACATCATACATCACACATCAGTTCAGTTATTGCTGTTATCAGCAGCTGTGTGTGTCACTGGCACCGTATCCTTGCTTTAGGTGTGGAGAGGTTTAGCAAGGACATAGAGAGCATGCTGGGATCGCCACCTGGAATCTTCTGGAGGGCCACATGGACCTATATCAGTCCCATCTTCCTGTTGGTGAGTGGTCGTTAATATACATCAGTCCTATCCCTCTTTTGCTAATAGCCCTCATAGATATTAGTCCCTATCTTTCTGTGTATTAGTAGAAATTAACCCCATCTTTCTGTTGGTGGTCTTCAGTTATTGGTAAATGCACGTTCGTTATAAGATTGTAAAAGTAACATTATTGGCGAATGGTATGTTTGTCATATGTTTGTCGTATTATTATTATTATAAAAAATATCTGAAGAGACTGTCTGATCACGAAGTGTTATTGATTCCTCACAATAAAGAAAAGTCACACAATTAATTAATTTTTGTAGACGAAGGTCCATGGTGACTTAGTGCAGTTTTTATAACATGCCTCGAGGGCGACACACATGGTCCATGCGGGCGACCAGGTGCCCGTGGGCCATGTTGGCCACCCCTAAAGGCGTGTTGGTTATAAGATTGCGAGAAGTAACATTATTGGCTGAAGGTGTGTTCACCATAAAATTGCAAGAAGAAAAATTTTACGAGTTGTAATTAGGGACAAGTCAGATCCAGTCAATCATAAAGTCACATGACTGTTATGGCTGCAGATCACATAATGTATCTGCTTCAGACTCTCTTTGTACTGTCGCTAACGAGCTCACCCCCACCCGAGTATGGGAACTACACCTACCCCAACTGGTCCCTCATCGTCGGCTGGCTCATCGTCTGCTCCTCGCTCACCTGCATTCCCCTCTACATCGTCGTCCACTTCTTCTCTCTCAGCGGCTCTTTCACAGAGGTAAGTCGGCCATGTGGACGGTCGTCAACTACCTCCAATAAACTCCGATAGTACAGCGATGTCATCACCACCCTCTCCTCACCCCTCTTCTGGCCCTTCCTCTCTGTGTGTGGTGGTTCATTGGGGGGGGGGGGGGCTAGTGTTAGTCTCAATAAATAGAAAGAAAAATACATTACAGGTAGAATCTCAATATAACGATTTTTTCAATGTCACAGATTTTCCAGAAAGTTCCGACACATTCTCATAGAGTTCAACGTAAAATTTTAATTTCAAACTAAGTGACACGTTCCACACGTTCCAGTTTCCTGTTCTCTATGATGTTTTGCGTCTTTTGCATTCCTACTTGAATGAAAAAATATTGCATAGAGATAAAATCATAGACTGCTCACTGCATTGTGAGAATCTCGACTTAAAGAATTATCTGATAGAACGAATGTTTGTCTAGTCTCTGGGTTTGTCGTGACTCTACCTGTGAACTGTTTCATGTGTTGACAAAGGTTCCAAATGTACACGAAGAATGTTTTTAGGAAGAGCAGACAACATGTCACCCACAGACATAAATAAACACATTTGTTCTTTAATTTGGTCCAGCGCTTGCGACAAATGATCAAACCCGTGGAAGTACCTTCGCACCTGCCTCAGAAGCCCGGGGGACCAGTCTTCCTCTAGACAAGGGACGTCACCTACTGTTCTAGTCATCGCAAGAACCGCTGACCTCCCCTGCGTCGTTACAGCTGCCATTTTGTTAATTTTTTTTTTTTCGGTTGATTTTGTGATTTATAAAAAAAAGCTTTATTTTTGACTGGGAGATAATTAAGTCGGAGTGAAGATACTGCATGGTAGGCAATCTGTGTAAAACTTTTATTAGAAATTTTACGAAATGACAGCAAGTGAAGCACAACAGCATTAAAGATGGCTGAGAGTTTTTAGTTTTAGTTCCTGCATCAGACTCTGACCTCCAGAACAGTAGCCTGCCACAGTGTAATGTTGGTAACAGAGAGCCAGTATCCACGTGACTTACACGGCGAGTACATTGTAATTTGAACTGAGATTTTTAACCTGAACGGAGATTTGTAACCTTTCGTGCACGTGCTGTACCTTACCGATGCCACTCATGTCTGGACAGCATATCCATCAGTTAGCGATATCCAAATCACATACCTGTGTAAACACATCAATAAGCACACGCAGCATGTTCTTGTCATCTAAACATCTGATTTGCTATGGCATAGAAAGATTCCTCTATTATTTTTGTTTTCTGGCGGTTTTATCGGATGTTGCTGACACTCCTTCCGTGACAGTTCATCGCTCGTTTTTCTTTTTACTTTGATCAGGCCAATGCTTACTTATCAACAGTTAGTGGTGACATGTTTTCAAGTGCCCTTGAGCATTTTTCTTGAACACACAAATGAAAATGATGCTTGAAATATTTTTCGATTTCTCATGAAACCTAATCAGCGTTTTTTCGTATTTCTGTGTAAATATTTTCCTCCAGGTTTTCGACTCGGATATAATGAGAAAATAGAGGAACATAATTTTAATTTTGTTTAAACCTTTTTCAATACTTTTGGATCGGATGAGGCATACCTGTACAACTTCTTTTATGTTTAAATACATTTGTAACAAGACGCAGTTTAGTCAGGTGGACGATGACTTGCTTTACAGCCCAGCTGGAGCGTGACAAGTTAAAGCACCGCTGGGGTATGACAAAGTACAGCTGGAGTATCATCGAGACATATCCGCTTTTGTTCATGCCCGCTCTCCCTCCAATAGTACAGTTGGTACAGCTGCTCATCACTGTTTCCTCTGCCTTCTTGACTCCTCAACACCCGCCTACCCGGCCTTGTCGTTAAAGACAGGAGCCTGCGCCATCTGCAGTTGATAACTGTTTTTCACTTTCCAAATGTGTCATGATATCAGAGATGCATTGTGAATTACAAATCCGCTCATGAAATTCGTTCTGTTACATGTGATGGGTTTTTTTTTAAATTTTGGCAATATTGAAATTGTGAACAAAGTGCACATGTGAAATGTTGATGTCTGCTTGTTCGATCACATTTATCTCCCCTAGATTTCGGAACCTATCGGGTATCACTTGGCGACTCTCGCGTCTTTGGTGTCGCTAAAAACTGATTTATGACCAATTATTTGTCCATTTGTTGAAGAGACTGCCATGTAGACAGGTCGTGATACTGACTGAGCACCCAGGACCACCGTCAGTCTCGGACAGAGATACGAGTTCACTGTCGCTCCAGAGTTGTCTGCTCAAAGCAAATTTGTAACACAGGCACATTTCTCTCTTCTCCATCGTAGCTACTGGCTACTGGCTACTGGCCTGTTGTTATTGTGACTTTGATAGGACGCTCTCGCCTCGCTTTCATTCCTGCATGTTGACTACTGTGGGAGCTTGGCTGCTGTCTCCAGGCCGAGTAGCGACCTCCTAGTGGTGTTAGCCATTCTCCACACCTGTCTGTGACACGTGGGTCAGATTGAAATAATTTGAACAAAATCTTGCTACAAAGGTTTCCTCACTTGACTATTTTCCGAGTCCGTCTTGAGTGTCTCATCGCTTCAATCGTCATCCAGAAAAGTGGTGATCTGCACTTTGTTGTCCTCATCTCCCAGTGACCCTGCACTGACCCTGCACCGACCCTCTTCACGCCTGTTTGTCCCTAGTATACTACCGCCAGCCTTTTCTACCTGACTTGTTACCCGATATTGTTGGTTTTGTTATTGATGAGAATGGCCTGGGAGGCATGCTGCTGCAGGTGTGCATACTCTGTCAGTTGTGGTGTGACACCTTTGTTGTTCGTGCTGAATGATGACAGTAGTATGTACTCGGTGTTAACAAGGACCAGTGACAGTCAATTGGTGATCTCATCAGCTAGCTTTATTATGTACATAGGATAACAGTTGTATATGCATAGAATATCATCAAGTACAAGTGGGTAGTATTACCATGTGCACAGGATATGATTACCATGTATACAGGATAGTATTACCATGTACACGTGATAATATTACCATGTACATAGACAAGCTTTGAACGAAATGTTTTGTTTTCTGGTAGTACAGTATCTTCATACATTTGCACTTGAATGCAGATGTGTATTTAGCAATACATTGTACAGGAGTCTAGTGCTGTTATGGCTGCAATATTGTACAGAACTTTAGTGCTGTTACTGCTGTAATATTGTACAGGGATCTAGTGCTGCTGCTGCTGCTGCTGCAGTATCGTGTGCAAAGTAGAAGCAGTTGAGCTTCACGACATTTGTTTTCTCCCCTTAACCACCCAGCGACTGTTATACCGTAGACATTACAATGGTCGTAGACGTCAGCAACATTAATTGTTATTGTGATATTAGTAACTTGTTGAGACGATGGTGTTGGTGTAGGTACAAATGTCTTTCTTAGCCTCCGTGTTCTCTCGGACGGGGTGTGGATGTGAGTAGAGGGCATCAGGGCAATGTACCCGTATCCGGCATTTGAGGTTTATGGCAGGGCCACCCTCATCTCTCAACTCTCTTTCTGGGGTCACCATATTTCCCGACAGATTACCTTGACCTAAGCGAAGGCAGATGTCTGCCACCCGTTAGATGGGCTACTGCAACGTACCCACGAGTTAATACGTCACGTGACCATTGTGACGTAGCTGTGCGTGACACCTCCAGGGTTGACTCTTGTAAGTGACATGATGTGACCCTCGTCACGGCTGACAGAGACTTCCCAACACTGACTGAGACTTCCCAGACCTAAACCCACCAACATTCGATGGGGATACTTGACACTCGGTCACATAATGTCACTGTCAGCAGGTGACGTGACCACTAACTGCCACAGACTGTCAGGGTTAGCATCATTATCAACATGACCTCCACAGGTAATTCAGCCTCAGGGTCACCAGTGCTGACCACGTGACCAGTGCTGATAATATCGGTCCTTCTGGTGGACGTGGAGGTAGCTTACATGAAACTCAGTGCACATTCATTAGCACAGTTGCATATTTTATTTATTTTTTGCGTTTTGTTTATCCGCGGGATTTGTGGTTGCTCGGGGTACCATTGACACGATACACAACTCCCAGCGCTCCATTCCATCTCTGATTAACTCAGAAGGATGCTGGGTAATGCTGCTTCCGTCTCCTCCGGCTTTTTATTTAGCTGACACTGGAAATGGATTTAGGTTTTTTTTTTCCTTTGGAGCTGTTTGAAATAGTGCCTCGGGGCAATCTCAAGACGAAAACTACTCAGTTATTTGCCTCTTGGCGGCTGCTGTGGTGACACTGTGTTCTCCATCAACGACTGTCACTAGGTAGTAGAGGAGGCAGGAAAACAATGATTTCTGGTTAACAATATTTTTATCTGACGATTCTCAGCTAAGAAAAAAGCCTGAGAAACTTTCTTATATTACAAGGCTTGTAAATAACCAGACATCTCTGTCTTCGTGCAATATTTTCACTTGGAGTGCTACGCCATGAACTATTACACCGTAGACCGTTAACCCTTGCAATGTTGACCCCACTATGATGGTGATAGCATCTTCCTCAGCACACCTGTGTGTGCAGCTGCTGCTGTGGAGCTGGGGATTGTAGCCTCACACCTTGACTCACCTCAAGCGGGCGTCAGGCTTGCTCACCCTAAACCTCCTGACCTCAGCTGAATGGACCATTCTACAAACTCGTCACATCACACACACACACACACACACACACACACACACACACACACACACACACACACACACACACACACACACACACAGTCTATGTTTGGCTGAATATTCTTACAGACAGCTGTAGGGTCTGTTTCACATGCTTGTCATACGCTGGCCCAGCATAAAGTCGTCAGCAGGCAACAGGGTGGCGACCATTGGACTGCTGTCACGTGGGAGACAACTACTTTGACCTCCATGGTTTTGTCTGCTCGGTCAGTCTAATACAGCCTACATCAAAACCTTAAACCTAACCTTAACCTCAAAACTATCAACTGAAGATACCAAGTTCACATATTCAAACACATCACACACAAGCTCTCCGAACATAAAACTATGTGTAACAAAAAGAAACAAACGATAAATACCCATGAAAACACCAGGAACTGATGCCTTTACCCACTGCGCTATAGCAGCTTCCACAAAAGCAGTCACTAGTTACATTATTTATTTGAATACTGCATCTTCGGTGGACAGCAGAACCCGACAAATTAAAAGACGGTGTACACACACGTGGCAGAAGTCCGTAGAAAAAAGTTGCTGCCCATCAGTGTAGGAAGAAAAGGATGAGAAGGCTGATAATGATAGTGATGACGAGTTTGAGGCGGGTGTTAGTTGTATCCACAGACTGAAGTTCCAATGGAAGAGTAGCAGGCGTTAGTTACATCAGCACATTAACTGGAAAACCAGGGCAACAGCAGCAGGCGGTAGTTGTAACAGTGGACTCTCTGGACAGCTCGCCTCACGTGACACCACAAGCTGCTAATCACGGGGTTTCTCGTGAGAACGCGCATGGGCTGGCGATGAGAAGTCAGAGGCGTCAGTGGTGTGGGCGCCTACAGCCAGCCTCCAGTCACGCTGGACCTTGTGACAGGGCAACCAACTATATTGAACCCTGTGACAGGGAGACTAACTATACTGGACCTTGTGACAGGGAGACTAACCATACTGGACCTCGTGACAGGGGAACCAACTTTATTGTACCTTGTGACGGGGCTAACCATACTGAACCTTGTGACGGGGTTAACCATTCTGGACCTTGTGACAGGGAGACTAACCATACTGGACCTCGTGACAGGGGAACCAACTTTATTGTACCTTGTGACGGGGCTAACCATACTGAACCTTGTGGCGGGGTTAACCATTCTGGACCTTGTGACAGGGAGACTAACCATACTGGACCTTGTGACAGGGGGACTAACCATACTGAACCTTGTGGCGGGGTTAACCATTCTGGACCTTGTGACAGGGAGACTAACCATACTGGACCTTGTGACAGGGGGACTAACCACGCTGGACCTTGTGACGGGGCTAACATTAACCCTTGTGACAGGGAGACCAACCACGCTGGAACTTGTGACAGGGGGACTAACCATATTGGACCTTGTGACAGTGGGACTAACCACGCTGTACCTTGTGACAAGGGGACTAACCACGCTGGACATTGTGACATGGGGACCAACCATATTGGCCCTTGTGACAGGGGGACTAACCACGCTGGACCTTGAAACAGGGGGACCAACTATACACGAATTTGTGACAGGGGGACCAACCATACTAGACATTGTGACAGAGGGACCAACCATACTAGACCTTGTGACAGGGGGACCAACCATACTAGACCTTGTGACAGGGGGACCAACCATATTAGACATTGTGACAGAGGGACCAACCATGCTAGACCTTGTGACAGGGGGACCAACCATACTAGACATTGTGACAGAGGGACCAACCATACTAGACCTTGTGACAGGGGGACCAACCATTCTGGGACCAACCATATTAGACCTTGTGACAGGGGGACTAACCATACTGAGCCTTGTGACAGGGGGACCAACCATACTGGACCGTGTGACAGGGGGACCAACCATTCTGGACCGTTTGACAGGGGGACCAACCATACTGGACCGTGTGACAGGGGGACCAACCATACTAGACCTTGTGACAGGGGGACCAACCATTCTGGGACCAACCATACTAGACCTTGTGACAGGGGGACCAACCATTCTGGGACCAACCATACTAGACCTTGTGACAGGGGGACCAACCATTCTGGGACCAACCATACTAGACCTTGTGACAGGGGGACTAACCATGCTGGCAAGTCGAGCTTCTAACATCACCCGAGTGCTTGCACCACCTCGACTCCAATTATGTGCCTCAGCTGATGGTTGCCCTGCTGTTGGAGTAAAACCACAGGCTGTTGATGGGGGACGTCAGGTCTGGACACTCTTTTTCTCTAATTTCCTCCCTCCCACTCTCTTCCCCCCCTCCTTCCTTGTGTTCATGTGACCTTGGTGCCCCATCCCCTCCCATTTCTGTCCGAGAGTGAGCACCTGTTGACTCTGTATGATTGGTGTGTTTGCCCCCTGCCACCTTAACTAGTCCCTTGTAGCAGTCAATGATGTTGATGAGCTGAGTCAGCACTGAGCCTAAAGACAGCCATTCCTCATTCAAGTGGGAGACACTCGAGGTGGACAAGCTTATGGCTGCAACAAGCTACAAGTAAAGACCCTACAAGAGGGAGGAGACTTAAAGGTGTCGGTGGTGTTGCCAAACCTCAAGGGTGAGGGGGGGGACGTGTGGTAACCGAGAGAACAGGAGAAGAGAACTCTTGCGTACTAATCGTCCTTGTTGATGACATGCTTGTTGACATGCTTGTTGATGACTTGTTATTTGTATGACTTGGTGTTACAGTGTTGTTCTTAATATTCTTGTTCTTTATACGTTTCTACATCCAGGAGCGAACATGCGCCCTGAGCAAGAAAGGTATTGATTGGTGTGACTTCACAACCCCCCTCCTAGCGTGTAGTAGCCATGGGTATAATAAAAAGTAGAGTTGATAGCCAACTGTCTTGTTTCCGTTTAGTGCGATGCTTACCCGTATGTCGGGATGTCAGCTGGGCGGACGGATGTCTGTGATTTTCCAATTATCAGGTCGGCCGTCTGAAGCCCTGAGCTGGGCGTCTTGCACGTGCTTGAGTAGACACCCAGTCGCTCTCTGTCTTACATATAAATATATACAAAGTGTGTGTGGTGTGTGTGTGTGTGTGTGTGTGTGTGTGTGTGTGTGTGTGTGTGGTGTGTGTGTGTGTGTGTTTGCATGTGGGAGTGGTTGGTGATGGGAAATTGGGTTGACACAGAGAAAAATCAATACGCTCGGGGCGACATTAGAGGGTAATGAAAAATCGATAATGGGATAAGCTTGTTGCACAACCCAAAAATTAATGTCTGCAAACTGCACGATGTGCGCACCACAAGAAAAAAGATCTGACCTTCTTTAGAGTCGTCACACACCAGTAGTTTACAGTTCTAACAAAGATTTCCACCTTTCTTAAGAAACTCACACACACACACACACACACACACACACACACACACACACACACACACACACACACACACACACACACACACACACACACACTCTAATTATCGACCAATCTTAATTCTCTAATCACTCTCTAAGCCCATGGAAAAGAAATCCACACTCATTCTAAACTCACCTTCTAAAACATAAACTTCTCCACAGCACTAACATCTCCAGCACAACAGTGGATAAACAACATAAATAACAATCATCATACTGTACCCCACTTTGTAGACTTTACAAAAGCTTGTGACATCATTGACCTGCTCATTAAAAATTAGAACTTTACAAAGCAACTGCTCCATCCATTTCCCTACATCCTTTCTCTTGAACAGAACTCAGAGACTCGCCGTTAAAAACCAGATGTCGGATCCCATTGAAGTAAAACTTGCTGTCCCACAAGGCTCAGCCTTAGGTCCTCTTCTGTTTTCGGTCTATATAAGCGACCTTCCCCTTCATATCTCCCAGTCATGCGAATCTCCAACAGAACGGAGTCCAGTCTGTACAAAGTGTACAAGTTCAAAGTGGGACTCCTACAACATCTTTTCCAACCCCTTAGACTACCTCCAGAGGCTTCCCAGCCAGCCTAATCGTCTATACTTGCAAACATGTACAAAGCAAACATGTACCACATGTTGCCAGTCCTCTAGCCACCAAAAATAACCCGGCCTGTCAATTCAGTTATCAACCACCATATATTTGTACATATCATAATTTCTCTGTTGTTATTGCCTTGTTTTGAATTAATGTAGTGTTTTTATTTCTGCTACTTAGTCCAAGGTATACATATAAAAAGTAAAACTTTTGCTTATTCTGTTAACCTCGTAAATAAAGATTTGTTATTTGTCTCTCTCTCTGATATGCGGCCGCTTGGTTTGTGGAATTTTATGTGAAAACGAGCTCGGGGCGTGGCGGATGAGTACAGCGAGGTCAGGACTCTTTGCTCACGGTGCTCACTGCTAGCACTCATCATGGCTAGTCTCTCGCTGTTCTCAGGGGATTTGGTATTAAACTCTGGTCCTGACCAACACACAGAGACCTCAGAGTCTAGCAGCACTTTAAGAGGAGCAAATGATGATGGCGACATCATGGTTCCCTCCATGTGGTGACCATCTCCTTGTCGTGTCTGGAAGAGTCACCATCCAGTCTGGTCTCTACTATCCAGTCTGGTCTCTACTATCCAGTCTGGTCTCTACTATCCAGTCAGCTCCAAGTTGTGGGACATTTCATCACCAACCATATCTCTGAGCAGATTCCAGTCTCTTGGCAATCACTCGTACAAAATATTATATCGCTACAAGAGTCTGTACTTTAGCCAGCACGAGATTTTTGATGGTCTGTTGAAAGAAAATGAACAAAACAAAAGATTAGATAAGAGGTTGAAGATCTTGATAAACTTGAAGCGATGTCCCGTCGACACAGCGTAAGACTTTCTGACATTAAAGAAATCAGTGATGAGAATTCTGCAGCATGTGCTGATAAAGTAACCTGTCTTCTTCACGAACATTTTCTTGACAAATTCGTGGAAACCAAAGACCTTGAACATGCTCATTGCCTTGGAAAACCAAAGCTACATGATAGCCGTCCGAGGCCCATGGCTATTATGTTTCACCGTTGGAATGACAAACAAAGAAGATAAAGACAATCTAAAAGCTTCTGGCATCCGAGTAGCGAACGATTTGACCAGACAACAGGCGGCCAACATCACACAGGCCCGTGAGGAAGGGAAGGAAGTTCTTCATGTAGAAGATAGTCGCACACAGCCCCGGCCCCGGCTCCAAGCTGTCAGTGATGACGAGCTGACAGTGTTTTCTGCTGCCGATTTCCACCACCCGACATCCTCTACCCTAGATTATGTGAATGAAGAATCTGCCGGGTGGTCGCTGACACCGTCCACTCTCGCCTACGACTTCTACTGGTGCGTCGGCGGGTCAGCAAGCAATCAACATCCTGGCAAAGTGGGGGAAACCCCTCGTGACACCAACAACCATCGCCACGCAAAGAAAGTCCAACGATCCCAACAGGGATTATTATTATTATTAAAACACGGGCAATACACAGAGGCAGCAAAGGACGCAAGGGGAACAATCCTCACACAAGGCCGTGCGAGCTGCCAACACCAGCCAAGCTCACTACGTGCCACGTCGGCCACACAACAGCAATTGCTACCAAGTTGGAGCAGACAATCACTACAAACATCCAGTGTTAGTCACAACAGCAAACCTACGCCCGACAGACGGAGCCGGGCACGAACAGAAACTCCTACCACGAGGTGAGGACTTTAGTAACAGTATGTTTATCTCAAAGACAGACTTTAGTAACAGTATGTCTGTCTATCTCAGAGCCAGACTTTAGTAGCAGTATGTCTGTCTATCTCAGAGCCAGACTTTAGTAGCAGTATGTCTATCTCAGAGCCAGACTTTAGTAACAGTATGTCTATCTCAGAGCCAGACTTTAGTAGCAGTATGTTTATCTCAGAGCCAGACTTTAGTAGCAGTATGTCTATCTCAGAGCCAGACTTTAGTAACAGTATGTCTATCTCAGAGCCAGACTTTAGTAGCAGTATGTCTATCTCAGAGCCAGACTTTAGTAACAGTATGTCTATCTCAGAGCCAGACTTTAGTAGCAGTATGTTTATCTCAGAGCCAGACTTTAGTAGCAGTATGTCTATCTCAGAGCCAGACTTTAGTAGCAGTATGTCTATCTCAGAGCGAGACTTTAGTAACAGTATGTCTATCTCAGAGCCAGACTTTAGTAACAGTATGTCTATCTCAGAGCCAGACTTTAGTAACAGTATGTCTATCTCAGAGCCAGACTTTAGTAGCAGTATGTCTATCTCAGAGCGAGACTTTAGTAACAGTATGTCTCTCTCAGAGCCAGACTTTAGTAGCAGTATGTTTATCTCAAAGACAGACTTTAGTAACAGTATGTCTCTCTCAGAGCCAGACTTTAGTAGCAGTATGTCTATCTCAAAGACAGACTTTAGTAACAGTATGTCTATCTCAGAGACAGACTTTAGTAGCAGTATGTCTGTCTATCTCAGAGCCAGACTTTAGTAACAGACTGTCTTTCTCAGAGCGAGACTTTAGTAACAGTATGTCTATCTCAGAGCGAGACTTTAGTAACAGTATGTCTATCTCAGAGCCAGACTTTAGTAACAGTATGTCTATCTCAGAGCCAGACTTTAGTAACAGTAAAAAAAGGTAAAGCACCATCACTGTATCAGAGCCAGCAACTAAGGCTACATAGCAATAGCACAGCCAGCAACTAAGGCTACATCATTATAGCACAGACACCACTGTATCAGAGCCAGCAACTAAGGCTACATCACTACATCACTGTATCAGAGCCAGCAACTAAGGCTACATCACTATAGCACAGCCAGCAACTAAGGCTACATCACTACATCACTGTATCAGAGCCAGCAACTAAGGCTACATCACTACATCACTGTATCAGAGCCAGCAACTAAGGCTACATCACTATAGCACAGCCAGCAACTAAGGCTACATCAGTATAGCACAGTCAGCAACTAAGGCTACATCAGTACATCACTATATCACAGCCAGCAACTAAGATTATATCACTACATCACTATACCACAGCCAGCAACTAAGGTTATATCACTACATCACTATAGCACAGCCAGCAACTTAGGCTACATCATTACATCACTGTAGCAGAGCCAGCAACTAAGGCTACATCACTATATCAGAGCTATCAACTAAGGCTACATCACTATAGCACAGCCAGCAACTAAGGCTACATCAGTACATCACTGTATCACAGCCAGCAACTAAGGTTATATCACTAAATCACTATATCAGAGCTATCAACTAAGGCTACATCACTATAGCAAAGCCAGCAACTAAGGCTACATCAGTACATCACTATCAGAGCCAGCAACTAAGGCTACATCACTATATCACAGACAGCAACTAAGGTTATATCACTACATCACTATATCACAGACAGCAACTAAGGCTACATCACTATATCACAGACAGAAACTAAGGCTACCTGTACATCACTGTATCAGAGCCAACAACTATGGCTGAATCACTATAGCACAGCCGGCAACTAAGGCTACATCACTACATCACTATATCAGAGCCAGTAACTAAGGCTACTACATCACTATATCACAGACAACAACATGGCACTGTTCATACACAACACAGCATTTCATAACAACATGGCACTGTTCATACACATTTCATAACAACATGGCACTGTTCATACACATTTCATAACAACATGGCACTGTTTATACACATTTCATAACAACATGGCACTCTTCATACACATTTCATAACAACATGGCACTGTTCATACACATTTCATAACAACATGGCACTGTTCATACACATTTCATAACAACATGGCACTGTTCATACACATTTCATAACGACATGGCACTCTTCATACACATTTCATAACAACATGGCACTGTTCATACACAACACAGCATTTCATAACAACATGGCACTGTTCATGCACATTTCATAACAACATGGCACTGTTCATACACATTTCATAACAACATGGCACTGTTCATGCACATTTCATAACAACATGGCACTGTTCATACACAACACAGCATTTCATAACAACATGGCACTGTTCATGCACATTTCATAACAACATGGCACTGTTCATACACATTTCATAACAACATGGCACTGTTCGTACACATTTCATAACAACATGGCACTGTTCATGCACATTTCATAACAACATGGCACTGTTCATACACATTTCATAACAACATGGCACTATTTGTACGCCTATGGTCGTCACACATTGGAAACTACAGGGCTATAGTAATCATACAAAGGATACTATAGGGCTGCGGTAATCATACATAGCACACTATAGGGCTACGGTCGTCAAACATCTGACACTATAGGGCTATGGGCGTCATACATTGGATGCTATAGGGCTATGGGCGTCACACATAGGACACTATAGGGCTATGGGCGTCATACATTGGATACTATAGGGCTATGGGCGTCACACATAGGACGCTATAGGGCTATGGGCGTCATACATTGGACACTATAGAGCTATGGGCGTCATACATTGGACACTATAGGGCTATGGGCGTCATACATTGGACATTATAGGGCTATGGGCGTCATACATTGGATACTATAGGGCTATGGGCGTCACACATAGGACACTATAGGGCTATGGGCGTCATACATTGGACACTATAGGGCTATGGGCGTCATACATTGGACACTATAGGGCTATGGGCGTCATACATTGGACACTATAGGGCTATGGGCGTCACACATAGGACACTATAGGGCTATGGGCGTCATACATAGGACACTATAGGGCTATTGTAATCGTACATAGGACACTATAGGGCTATGGGCGTCATACATTGGACACTATAGGGCTATGGGCGTCATACATTGGACACTATAGGGCTATGGGCGTCATACATAGGACACTATACGGCTATGTGCGTCATACATTGGATACTATAGGGCTATGGGCGTCACACATAGGACACTATAGGGCTATGGGCGTCATACATAGGACACTATAGGTCTATGGGCGTCACACATAGGACACTATAGGCCTATGGGCGTCATACATTGGACACTATAGGGCTATGGGCGTCATACATAGGACACTATAGGGCTATTGTAATCGTACATAGGACACTATAGGGCTATATGCGTCATACATAGGACACTATACGGCTATGTGCGTCATACATTGGATACTATAGGGCTATGGGCGTCACACATAGGACACTATAGGGCTATGGGCGTCATACATTGGACAATTTTGAGCTATGGGCGTCATACATTGCACACTCTAGGGCTATGGGCGTCACACATAGGACATTATAGGGCTATGGGCGTCATACATTGGACATTATAGGGCTATGGGCGTCATACATTGGACACTATAGGGCTATGGGCGGCATACATAGGACACTATAGGGCTATGGGCGTCACACATAGGACACTATAGGGCTATTGTAATCGTACATAGGACACTATAGGGCTATGGGCGTCATACATTGGACACTATAGGGCTATGGGCGTCATACATAGGACACTATACGGCTATGTGCGTCATACATTAGATACTATAGGGCTATGGGCGTCACACATAGGACACTATAGGGCTATGGGCGTCATACATTGGACACTATAGGTCTATGGGCGTCACACATAGGACACTATAGGGCTATGGGCGTCATGCATTGGACACTATAGGGCTATGGGCGTCATACATAGGACACCATAGGGCTATTGTAATCGTACATAGGACACTATAGGTCTATGGGCGTCATACATAGGACACTATACGGCTATGTGCGTCATACATTGGATACTATAGGGCTATGGGCGTCACACATAGGACACTATAGGGCTATGGGCGTCATACATAGGACACTATAGGGCTATTGTAATCATACATTGGACACTATAGGGCTATGGGCGTCATACATAGGACACTATAGGGCTATTGTAATCGTACATAGGACACTATAGGGCTATGGGCGTCATACATTGGACACTATAGGGCTATGGGCGTCATACATTGGACACTATAGGGCTATGGGCGTCATACATTGGACACTGTAGGGCGGTAAAGAAGACAAAGAACTTATTGTATTGATAACACCTGTTGTTTATTGCATTGATAACAAATGTTCTGTGTATTGTATTGATAACACCTATCCTTATAATTTTATTGATAACACCTGTTGTGTTTATTTTATTGATAACACCTGTTGTGTTTATTGTATTGATAACACCTGTTGTGTTTATTGTATTGATAACACCTGTTCTGTTTATTGCATTGATAACACCTGTTGTGTTTATTGCATTGATAGCACCTGTTGTGTTTATTGTATTGATAACACCTGTTCTGCTTATTGTATTGATAACACCTGTTCTGTTTATTGCATTGATAACACCTGTTCTGCTTATTGTATTGATAACACCTGTTCTGTTTATTGCATTGATAACACCTGTTCTGCTTATTGTATTGATAACACCTGTTGTGTTTATTGTGTTGATAACACCTGTTGTGTTTATTGTATTGATAACACCTGTTCTGTTTATTGTATTGATAACACCTGTTCTGCTTATTGTATTGATAACATCTGTTGTGTTTATTGTATTGATAACACCTGTTCTGTTTATTGCATTGATAACACCTGTTCTGCTTATTGTATTGATAACACCTGTTGTGTTTATTGTGTTGATAACACCTGTTGTGTTTATTGTATTGATAACACCTGTTGTGTTTATTGTATTGATAACACCTGTTCTGCTTATTGTATTGATAACATCTGTTGTGTTTATTGCATTGATAACACCTGTTCTGTTTATTGCATTGATAACACCTGTTGTGTTTATTGCATTGATAACACCTGTTCTGTTTATTGTATTGATAACACCTGTTCTGTTTATTGTATTGATAACATCTGTTGTGTTTATTGCATTGATAACACCTGTTGTGTTTATTGCATTGATAACACCTGTTCTGCTTATTGTATTGATAACACCTGTTCTGCTTATTGTATTGATAACATCTGTTGCGTTTATTGTGTTGATAACACCTGTTGTGTTTATTGCATTGATAACACCTGTTCTGCTTATTGTATTGATAACGCTGGCTCTCAATATTTTATTGCCTACACTCTCTGTTCATTTCTGCTAATATTCGCGGCGTTTAATTAACTGAGAACACTGTTTATTTTATTGACAACAGTCGCTCTGTTTATTCTATTTTTAGTCTCAGGTTGTGTGGCTCTATATTCACTTTCCATAAGAATCCGGTCTCTAACGACTGAACAAGCTTTTCTCTTCAAGGCCCCCCTTTGGTCAGGGAGCTGCAGGATGTCAGTCAGCACCATGTACATGACATCAAGGCTGACATGAGTGGTATAGCACACCATCATGTACTAATACCCATACAACCTACAGCACCATGTACATGACATCAAGGCCGACATGAGTGGTATAGCACACCATCATGTACTAATACCCATACAACCTGCAGCACCATGTACATGACATCAAGGCCGACATGAGTGGTATAGCACACCATTATGTACTACAGACCCATACAACCTACAGCACCATGTACATGACATCAAGGCTGACATGAGTGGTATAGCACACCATTATGTACTACAGACCCATACAACCTACAACACCATGTACATGACATCAAGGCTGACATGAGTGGTATAGCACACCATCATGTACTAATACCCATACAACCTGCAGCACCATGTACATGACATCAAGGCTGACATGAGTGGTATAGCACACCATCATGTACTAATACCCATACAACCTAGAGCACCATGTACATGACATCAAGGCCGACATGAGTGGTATAGCACACCATCATGTACTAATACCCATACAACCTGCAGCACCATGTACATGACATCAAGGCCGACATGAGTGAAATAGCACACCATCATGTACCTCAAACCCATACAACCGGCACCACCATTGTATCATCATGTACGAGGGATGTTCCACTTCCACCCGGACTTGAGTATTTCGTGCGCTTTCAGCGAGTGTAGACCAGGTGGACCCATTGTTCCCCTTGTACATTTCCCAGGATGGAGAGGAGAGGAGAAGCAAGTCGATGTAGACTCCACCAAGTGATCCCCCAGCATCGTCAGCGCGTGACTTACCAGTGATGATGTTGTATCAGTTCTGGTGTGGCTTTCGGGCTGTTGACAGTTTGCAGGAGGCGAAAGAAACTTATGGTGATGATGCTCCATCTAAACTGACTGTCACAGAATGGTTTGAGAGATCTGGCACTGGTCATTTCAGCTGTGATGACAAACATTCTGAACCAGGGTCTAGGATGTCAAGAGACCCAGACAATGTTGAGAAAGTTCATGAATTCCTGCAAGTGATGGCCGTGTGACCATCAGGGAGCTGGAGCTGGGAAATCCTTCTACAAGTCCTCACACCATCATCCACACGATGGAGGCTTCAACAAGGTCAGCTCCCTGGGTGTCGAGGTTTTGAAGCCTCCTCCCTACTCACCAGACCAGTCCTTGCCCCATGCGATTGTTTGGTTGTTCCCAAAGCTGAAAGAAGCCCTGCGTGGAGTGAACTTGGACTCTGGAGAGGAAGTCACTGGTGGGGTGAGGAGACAGCAGAACCTGATGCCACAATCACCCATGTCGGAGTGTTTTCAAGAACGGATCCATAGGGCTGAAAATGTGTTGCAGCTGGCGGCGACTATGTTGATAAAGTTTAAAGTTGAAGATGTAGCACAATGTACAGTATATCCACACCACCTCTAGCACCAATGTATGCATATCCATACTGCAATGTCAGGTGTCATTGTTATTGATTGTATCGTTTAATTAAGATTAAATTTTATCAGGATTAATGTGGAAGAACGAAAGAGCGTGAATGACGTCAGTTGTTCGGATGACGTGTATGAGTGATGTAAAAAAGTGAAGGAAATGACGTGAGAGAGAGCGCGAGCAAGCAGTGAGTAGTCAGGTAGGAGAAGGGAGAGGCTTAGGACGGAAAGACAAGTAGAGTAGGAATTGTAATTTGTTGAGTAGGGTGTTTAGGAGTATATAGATGGATTAGGTGAGTAGGTATTCTTGTAGATATTCAGACAGGCAGGACTCAAAGGTTAGGGAGTTTATTATTTTAAAGTAATCTGGATGTAGGAATCGTTTTTTTAACTGACTTTTCATTTGTGTATTTTTCTTGTTTTCTTCTTGTATTCATACTGAGTAAAGCAGAGAGATTCGTTAGACAAGTCATTCTGTTCTTGTAATTTGTGTGAAAGAACACGTGTTTGTCAGACACCGTGTATGTGTTGAGAGCAGAGAGTGACTGATACACTGCGCGGTGTCGTGACATGCTTCAATATATAGTATATTGATACCCCCCCTACTGCACCAGTGTAGCACCATGTGATCAAAACCATACCACCTACAGCACCAATACAGAAACATGTACGGCATACCCAAATCACGTACAGCATCAATACCGTCGCTCATATCACCTACAGCACCAATACAGTCACCCATATCACCTACAGCACCAATACCGTCACCCATATCACCTACAGCACCAATACCGTCACCCATATCACCTACAGCACCAATACCGTCACCCATATCACCTACAGCACCAATACAGTCACTCATATCACCTACAGCACCAATACAGTCACCCATATCACCTACAGCACCAATACAGTCACTCATATCACCTACAGCACCAATACAGTCACCCATATCACCTACAGCACCAATACAGTCACTCATATCACCTACAGCACCAATACAGTCACCCATATCACCTACAGCACCAATACAGTCACCCATATCACCTACAGCACCAATACAGTCACCCATATCACCTACAGCACCAATACAGTCACTCATATCACCTACAGCACCAATACAGTCACCCATATCACCTACAGCACCAATACAGTCACTCATATCACCTACAGCACCAATACAGTCACTCATATCACCTACAGCACCAATACAGTCACCCATATCACCCACAGCACCAATACCGTCACCCATATCACCTACAGCACCAATACTGTCACTCATATCACCTACAGCACCAATACCGTCACCCATATCACCCACAGCACCAATACTGTCACTCATATCACCTACAGCACCAATACCGTCACCCATATCACCTACAGCACCAATAGACATCGAATTAATATCACCTACAGCACCAATAGACATCGAATTAATATCACCTACAGCACCAGTGCACCACCGCTCTAGCACTGCTCTAGCACCATGTAGTGCACCAGGTGATGGTAGAGATGATGTTCTCAGAATCAGTGTTGACAACATTTGGTGAGAAGAGAATCATGGGTGAGGCCGGCACCAGCGTAGTCTGTGGTTGTGAATCAAGACGGCAGCCCGTCTATCCGATGTCCTAACGGCTGTCAAGATAATCGGGTGGAAGCAATAAGCAGGAGAAAATACCCGGCATTGTACATACCCGCCATGAGAACAGTCGTCAGGATGACAGTCCCTCCGGCCGCGACTATGAGAAGACTTTTATGATGTAAACATCTTGTGCCAGTCTTTCTTTTCCTCTCCACCTCTTTCTCACTCTCTCTCTCTCTCACACACACACACACCCACACTCTCTCTCACACACACACGCACATACACTCACACGCACACTCTCTCTCCCACACACCGCCCACCCACACATATACACTCACACGCACACTCTCTCACACCCACACACACACCCCACCCATACACACACACACACACACATGCACATACACTCACACGCACACTCTCTCTCACACACACTCACACGCACACTCTCTCTCCCACACACCCCTACCCATACACAAACACAAACACACTCACACGCACATACACTCACACGCACAAGCAAAACAAGCCAACAAACAGACAAAGAGACAAACAAACAAGTTAACAAGCAGCAAAGAAGCTGTAATGTGCAAAGTGCGTGTTAACAGTGAGGAAAGAGAGAGAGAGAGAGAGACAGGAGGTAAATAAGGACACGCGCTCTGTGTGTGTGTGTGCCTACATATCTATGTGTGTATTTATATACGTGTGTAGATGTCTGTGTGTATTTATATATGTGTATGTAGGTCTGTGTATTTATATACGTGTGTATATGTCTGTGTGACTGTTCCTGTGTAGATGTCTATGTGTGTATAGGTGTATGTAGTTATATACCTGTGTATATGTCTACGTGTGTATAGGTGTATGTAGTTTAGTTGTATACCTGTGTATATGTCTGTGTGTATAGGTGTATGTAGTTATATACCTGTGTAGATGTCTATGTGTGTATAGGTGTATGTAGTTATATACCTGTATTAAATGTCTGTGTGTATAGGTGTATGTAGTTATATACCTGTGTATATGTCTACGTGTGTATAGGTGTATGTAGTTATAGGTGTATGTAGTTGTATACTTGTGTATATGTCTATGTGTGTATAGGTGTATGTAGTTATAGGTGTAGATGTCTATGTGTGTATAGGTGTATGTAGTTGTATACTTGTGTATATGTCTGTGTGTATAGGTGTATGTAGTTATAGGTGTAGATGTCTATGTGTGTATAGGTGTATGTAGTTATATACCTGTGTATATGTCTATGTGTGTATAGGTGTATGTAGTTATATACCTGTGTAGATGTCTATGTGTGTATAGGTGTATGTAGTTATATACCTGTGTAGATGTCTACGTGTGTATAGGTGTATGTAGTTATATACCTGTGTAGATGTCTATGTGTGTATAGGTGTATGTAGTTATATACCTGTGTAGATGTCTATGTGTGTATAGGTGTATGTAGTTGTATACCTGTGTAGATGTCTACGTGTGTATAGGTGTATGTAGTTATATACCTGTGTAGATGTCTATGTGTGTATAGGTGTATGTAGTTTAGTTGTATACCTGTGTAGATGTCTATGTGTGTATAGGTGTATGTAGTTGTATACCTGTGTAGATGTCTATGTGTGTATAGGTGTATGTAGTTATATACCTGTGTATATGTCTGTGTGTATAGGTGTATGTAGTTATATACCTGTGTAGATGTCTACGTGTGTATAGGTGTATGTAGTTATATACCTGTGTAGATGTCTATGTGTGTATAGGTGTATGTAGTTATATACCTGTGTAGATGTCTATGTGTGTATAGGTGTATGTAGTTAAAGGTGTATGTAGTTATATACCTGTGTAGATGTCTATGTGTATATAGGTGTATGTAGTTAAAGGTGTATGTAGTTATATACCTGTGTAGATGTCTACGTGTGTATAGGTGTATGTAGTTATATAGCTGTGTAGATGTCTATGTGTCTATAGGTGTATGTAGTTATATACCTGTGTATATGTCTATGTGTGTATAGGTGTATGTAGTTGTATAACTGCGTAGATGTCTATGTGTGTATAGGTGTATGTAGTTTAGTTGTATACCTGTGTAGATGTCTATGTGTGTATAGGTGTATGTAGTTATATACCTTTGTAGATGTCTATGTGTGTATAGGTGTATGTAGTTGTATACCTGTGTAGATGTCTACGTGTGTATAGGTGTATGTAGTTATATACCTGTGTAGATGTCTATGTGTGTATAGGTGTATGTAGTTTAGTTGTATACCTGTGTAGATGTCTATGTGTGTATAGGTGTATGTAGTTGTATACCTGTGTAGATGTCTATGTGTGTATAGGTGTATGTAGTTGTATACCTGTGTATATGTCTGTGTGTATAGGTGTATGTAGTTATATACCTGTGTAGATGTCTACGTGTGTATAGGTGTATGTAGTTATATACCTGTGTAGATGTCTATGTGTGTATAGGTGTATGTAGTTATATACCTGTGTAGATGTCTATGTGTGTATAGGTGTATGTAGTTAAAGGTGTATGTAGTTATATACCTGTGTAGATGTCTACGTGTGTATAGGTGTATGTAGTTATATAGCTGTGTAGATGTCTATGTGTGTATAGGTGTATGTAGTTATATACCTGTGTATATGTCTATGTGTGTATAGGTGTATGTAGTTGTATAACTGCGTAGATGTCTGTGTGTATAGGTGTATGTAGTTTAGTTGTATACCTGTGTAGATGTCTATGTGTGTATAGGTGTATGTAGTTATATACCTTTGTAGATGTCTATGTGTGTATAGGTGTATGTAGTTGTATACCTGTGTAGATGTCTACGTGTGTATAGGTGTATGTAGTTATATACCTGTGTAGATGTCTATGTGTGTATAGTTGTATGTAGTTATATACCTGTGTATATGTCTACGTGTGTATAGGTGTAGGTAGTTATAGGTGTATGTAGTTATATACCTGTGTATATGTCTATGTGTGTATAGGTGTATGTAGTTATATACCTGTGTAGATGTCTATGTGTGTATAGGTGTATGTAGTTGTATACCTGTGTAGATGTCTATGTGTGTATAGGTGTATGTAGTTATAGGTGTATGTAGTTATATACCTGTGTATATGTCTATGTGTGTATAGGTGTATGTAGTTATATACCTGTGTAGATGTCTATGTGTGTATAGGTGTATGTAGTTGTATACATGTGTAGATGTCTATGTGTGTATAGGTGTATGTAGTTATATACCTGTGTAGATGTCTATGTGTGTATAGGTGTATGTAGTTGTATACTTGTGTATATGTCTATGTGTGTATAGGTGTATGTAGTTATATACATGTGTAGATGTCTATGTGTGTATAGGTGTATGTAGTTATATACATGTGTAGATGTCTATGTGTGTATAGGTGTATGTAGTTGTATACCTGTGTAGATGTCTATGTGTGTATAGGTGTATGTAGTTATATACCTGTGTATATGTCTATGTGTGTATAGGTGTATGTAGTTATATACCTGTGTAGATGTCTATGTGTGTATAGGTGTATGTAGTTGAATACCTGTGTAGATGTCTATGTGTGTATAGGTGTATGTAGTTATATACCTGTGTAGATGTCTATGTGTGTATAGGTGTATGTAGTTATATACCTGTGTAGATGTCTATGTGTGTATAGGTGTATGTAGTTATATACCTGTGTATATGTCTATGTGTGTATAGGTGTATGTAGTTATATACCTGTGTAGATGTCTATGTGTGTATAGGTGTATGTAGTTGTATACTTTTGTATATGTCTATGTGTGTATAGGTGTATGTAGTTATATACCTGTGTAGATGTCTATGTGTGTATAGGTGTATGTAGTTGTATACTTGTGTATATGTCTATGTGTGTATAGGTGTATGTAGTTATAGGTGTAGATGTCTATGTGTGTATAGGTGTATGTAGTTATATACCTGTGTAGATGTCTATGTGTGTATAGGTGTATGTAGTTATATACCTGTGTAGATGTCTATGTGTGTATAGGTGTATGTAGTTATATACCTGTGTAGATGTCTATGTGTGTATAGGTGTATGTAGTTATATACCTGTGTATATGTCTGTGTGTATAGGTGTATGTAGTTATATACCTGTGTAGATGTCTATGTGTGTATAGGTGTATGTAGTTATAGGTGTATGTAGTTATATACCTGTGTAGATGTCTTTGTGTGTATAGGTGTATGTAGTTGTATACTTGTGTATATGTCTATGTGTGTATAGGTGTATGTAGTTATAGGTGTAGATGTCTATGTGTGTATAGGTGTATGTAGTTATAGGTGTATGTAGTTATATACCTGTGTATATGTCTATGTGTGTATAGGTGTATGTAGTTATATACCTGTGTATATGTCTGTGTGTATAGGTGTATGTAGTTATATACCTGTGTAGATGTCTATGTGTGTATAGGTGTATGTAGTTATATACCTGTGTAGATGTCTATGTGTGTATAGGTGTATGTAGTTATATACCTGTGTAGATGTCTATGTGTGTATAGGTGTATGTAGTTGTATACATGTGTAGATGTCTATGTGTGTATAGGTGTATGTAGTTATATACCTGTGTAGATGTCTATGTGTGTATAGGTGTATGTAGTTATATACCTGTGTATATGTCTATGTGTGTATAGGTGTATGTAGTTGTATACTTGTGTATATGTCTATGTGTGTATAGGTGTATGTAGTTGTATACTTGTGTATATGTCTATGTGTGTATAGGTGTATGTAGTTATATACCTGTGTATATGTCTGTGTGTATAGGTGTATGTAGTTATATACCTGTGTATATGTCTATGTGTGTATAGGTGTATGTAGTTGTATACATGTGTAGATGTCTATGTGTGTATAGGTGTATGTAGTTATATACCTGTGTAGATGTCTATGTGTGTATAGGTGTATGTAGTTATATACCTGTGTAGATGTCTATGTGTGTATAGGTGTATGTAGTTGTATACTTGTGTATATGTCTATGTGTGTATAGGTGTATGTAGTTGTATACTTGTGTATATGTCTATGTGTGTATAGGTGTATGTAGTTATATACCTGTGTATATGTCTGTGTGTATAGGTGTATGTAGTTATATACCTGTGTAGATGTCTATGTGTGTATAGGTGTATGTAGTTGTATACTTGTGTAGATGTCTATGTGTGTATAGGTGTATGTAGTTATATACCTGTGTAGATGTCTATGTGTGTATAGGTGTATGTAGTTATATACCTGTGTATATGTCTATGTGTGTATAGGTGTATGTAGTTGTATACTTGTGTATATGTCTATGTGTGTATAGGTGTATGTAGTTGTATACTTGTGTATATGTCTATGTGTGTATAGGTGTATGTAGTTATATACCTGTGTATATGTCTGTGTGTATAGGTGTATGTAGTTATATACCTGTGTATATGTCTATGTGTGTATAGGTGTATGTAGTTGTATACATGTGTAGATGTCTATGTGTGTATAGGTGTATGTAGTTATATACCTGTGTAGATGTCTATGTGTGTATAGGTGTATGTAGTTATATACCTGTGTAGATGTCTATGTGTGTATAGGTGTATGTAGTTGTATACTTGTGTATATGTCTATGTGTGTATAGGTGTATGTAGTTGTATACTTGTGTATATGTCTATGTGTGTATAGGTGTATGTAGTTATATACCTGTGTATATGTCTATGTGTGTATAGGTGTATGTAGTTATATACCTGTGTAGATGTCTATGTGTGTATAGGTGTATGTAGTTGTATACCTGTGTATATGTCTATGTGTGTATAGGTGTATGTAGTTGTATACTTGTGTATATGTCTATGTGTGTATAGGTGTATGTAGTTATATACCTGTGTATATGTCTGTGTGTATAGGTGTATGTAGTTATATACCTGTGTATATGTCTATGTGTGTATAGGTGTATGTAGTTGTATACATGTGTAGATGTCTATGTGTGTATAGGTGTATGTAGTTATATACCTGTGTAGATGTCTATGTGTGTATAGGTGTATGTAGTTATATACCTGTGTAGATGTCTATGTGTGTATAGGTGTATGTAGTTGTATACTTGTGTATATGTCTATGTGTGTATAGGTGTATGTAGTTGTATACTTGTGTATATGTCTATGTGTGTATAGGTGTATGTAGTTATATACCTGTGTAGATGTCTATGTGTGTATAGGTGTATGTAGTTGTATACTTGTGTATATGTCTATGTGTGTATAGGTGTATGTAGTTATATACCTGTGTAGATGTCTATGTGTGTATAGGTGTATGTAGTTATATACCTGTGTAGATGTCTATGTGTGTATAGGTGTATGTAGTTATATACCTGTGTATATGTCTATGTGTGTATAGGTGTATGTAGTTATATACCTGTGTATATGTCTGTGTGTATAGGTGTATGTAGTTATATACCTGTGTAGATGTCTATGTGTGTATAGGTGTATGTAGTTGTATACTTGTGTATATGTCTATGTGTGTATAGGTGTATGTAGTTGTATACTTGTGTATATGTCTATGTGTGTATAGGTGTATGTAGTTATAGGTGTATGTAGTTATGTACCTGTGTATATGTCTACGTGTGTACATATACAGACTACTGACATTACTGACAGACAGCTGTTACAACTTCTGTTAACGGTGACAAGCTGCATAATGTGAAGTAAGCAAGCATCACAAAGAGAAAATGCACGTCACGTGACTGACCACGGTGTTGTGTCACTGGCACACAGTGGCATTGAACATACAGCATGTGTGTGTGTGTGTGTGTGTTGGGAGCGACATTCGCTTCTACTCAACTGCCATACGTAGTCGTGGTCACTGTCGGACTGGCTTGATTGTCACTGCCACACTTTAGGATGGGCATGAGTGTGACAGACCTGATTACAGGATGGGCATGAGTGTGACAACGTGACGACAGGATGGTCATGAGTGTGACAACGTGACGACAGGATGGTCATGAGTGTGACAGACCTGACTACAGGATGGGCATGAGTGTGACAACGTGACGACAGGATGGTCATGAGTGTGACAACGTGACGACAGGATGGTCATGAGTGTGACAACGTGACGACAGGATGAGCATGAGTGTGACAACGTGACGACAGGAAGGGCATGAGTGTGACATAACGTGGCGACAGGATGGGCATGGTTGTGACAATAAGACTACAAGAGTAGCATGATTGTGACGACAGGACGACAAGATCGGTATGGTTGTGACGACGTGACTACAGGAGTGACATTACCGTCATGACGTCACTGTGTCTGTCACGACTGTCAATACGTCACCGCATGTTTGTCACTAAGGTCATGGCAGCTATTGGCTATTCATCCGCTTGTCAATCTGCTTTTCTTTGTGTTTGCGTGTGTGAATGTTAGAGTCTGTCTAAATATTCAATGTTGTCTATGTGTTTGTGTGTCTGCCTTCTGTCTCACTGTCAGCTTGTTACGGTGGGCGGTGGCCGTGGTCGGTGTGTATGTAGATGTGTATATGTGTCTGTGTGTTTGCATTGTGTTTGTGTGTGTGTGTGTGTGTGTGTGTGTGTGTGCGTGCGCGCTAGGACTTTGTGACCAGACGGCCGGCTGAGCCACCCCGTGGTGAGACAGCACCCACCCTGTCTTGCCGCTGTGCGATCAATGGCTGGAGAGCCGCCCGGCACGTAGCTGCACGGCGCTGCACAGCACAGCACAGCCCGGGACCAGGAGGCTGTAGACACAAGCAGTGCCGCTAGCACCACTGGGCGACCTGCTCGTCGACTTCTAGCCACAACACCACCACCACCACCACCACCACTACTACCACTACCACCGACAACACCAACCTTGCCGACTGTCATGGCGCCGCCCTCCCACCGACCGCAGCAGCGCCGTGGTGCGAGGATGGGGGTAAGACCGAGGGTAGTGGACGAGGGCCGTGTACTGGCTCCTTCTTGTGGCGACATGCTCACACCCTGGAGTTAACTTCCACCTCTTGGGTTCCGCCAAATCAGGGAGTTGTCGGCATCCACATGTTGCGAGTTGGGGGAGGTCGAGGCCAACAGACCTGCCGTCAGTCGCACTGAACTCTGGGACAGTCAGCGCCAGCTGTTGACTAGTGGAGGTGCCTTACTAGTCACCTGACATGGACTCTTGCGACTGACTCTTTCTACTGCCGCTGCCACTGCTGCACTACAACAAGAAAGGCCGTGACAAGACCTACACACCAGCGACACTTGTGTAGCGCCATGGAGTACGTGGATGTACATCACTGGGTCTCCTACAGGTCACTGGCACTCGGCCATTGCTCGCCGTTGGCTTGTGTCGGAAAGTGCGCGGGTTACTTGATGTTTTAGCTGTTTACCTGCACAGCGATGAGGTTCACTGTACATGTCGTACTGTCGAGATATTCATCTGACCACATTTACCACGTGCCCAACATCGCAGTTTATTGACCACCAAATATCTCTCCTATACAGTGATACAGTGCTGTTGTATGGACTTCGTAACGCAGGACAGGACTGTGGGACTGTGGGACTGTGGGACACACTGTGGGACTGTGGGACACGCTGTGGGACACGCTGTGTGACCATGGGACACACTGTGGAAAGGGGACAGGGAGGGGGACAAGAACGGGGACATGTGTTGGAGAGCGCTGGCACCCTGAGGCGAGCATGCGCAGTGGAGCAATATCAAGTGTTACATCAAATGTCCTTCACCTTCAGGTCGAGTGACGTCCCAGCATCACCTTGGACCACATGTACGTGTATGTAGTGATATCTAGCACAGGGTCAGAGGTGTACTGATATCTAGCACAGGGTGAGAGGTGTGTGTAGTGATATCTAGCACAGGGTCAGAGGTGTACTGATATCTAGCACAGGGTGAGAGGTGTGTGTAGTGATATCTAGCACGAGGTCAGAGGTGTGTGTAGTGATATCTAGCACGAGGTCAGAGGTGTGTGTAGTGATATCTAGCACGAGATCAGAGGTGTGTGTAGTGATATCTAGCACGAGATCAGAGGTGTGTGTAGTGATATCTAGCACGAGATCAGAGGTGTGTGTAGTGATATCTAGCACGAGATCAGAGGTGTGTGTAGTGATATCTAGCACGAGATCAGAGGTGTGTGTAGTGATATCTAGCACGAGATCAGAGGTGTGTGTAGTGATATCTAGCACGAGATCAGAGGTGTGTGTAGTGTAACAATGAGCAGCAGAAGGCAGGGAAAGCCCAGCACACAACACAAGGGCAGACCAGGCCCTGAGCTGATTTCCCAAACTGGCGGCATTGACATCGACATCCGTCACATGGAAGATGACTGCTTGTCACCCAGTGCTGACATCACTCCAGACCTCGATGATGACAGAGAAGTCAGCAGACAACGACGAGAACAAACTCCTGACTGTGACTCCTCCACGTCACCCTCCCGGCCAGACTCGGAGGACACAAACGACCACCCATGCCAGTTTTCAGAAGACAGTCGCCCCATGTTTTCTCCAGTTCCAAGCGAGTTTATGGACGACGAGGAGAAAGCGCACGGCACACCACGTCACGAGGCCAGGTAACGTGCTGCACGTGACACCTGTAGTCCCGACTCTCCTTTGTGCCCTCGTTACAGTGAGAAAGCTTTGACTAGTTTAGCTTTCTGTGTTATTTATAGCCTCCTGCAAACTACATCACCACAGGTAGTAGGTTATAACACACACACACACACACATGTAGATTATTCTAAGCTCTACAACTCTACCTACTGTCCTACATGTATAGTGTGTTTGTTTCTTACATTCCTTGACTTGACCTGTTTACCTGTTTACCTGTCTGTTGTCTTGTCTACGTTGGTAGGTAGCCAAGCATTTATTTATGCATCGTATGAACACATGAACCTGAGTCTCTATTAGTGTGTCTTTTTGTGTGTTCATATGTATGTGTGCCTCTGTAAATGTGTTTTTGAGCATGTACACGTGTATGTACGTGTACCTGTGTAAATATGTCTTTGTGTGTAGGTATGTGTGTGTACCTGTGTACATGTTTTATACATGCACACTTTTATGTGTCCGTGTAAATATGTTGGTACGTATGAACACGTGCATGTGTGCCTCTGAAAATAACTCTATGTGTGTGTGTGTGTGTGCTCGCGCTTGGCTGTTCGACTTTCCAACTTCACTTTGAAGCAAAGAAGTGTGTGTTACTATAGAATGGCTACTGCTGGTCAGCAAACATTCTGTGGGACTACTGATGGCTCTCTGACTACAGTGAACTACTGACGGTTAGGACAAGACCAATGTTGATGTGTTTAGTGTCTCTGACTACAGTGAACTACTGATGGTTAGGACAAGACCAATGTTGATGTGTTTAGTGTCTCTGACTACAGTGAACTACTGATGGCTCTCTGACTACAGTGAACTACTGACGGTTAGGACAAGACCAATGTTGATGTGTTTAGTGTCTCTGACTACAGTGGACTACTGATGGCTCTCTGACTACAGTGAACTACTGATGGTTAGGACAAGACCAATGTTGATGTGTTTAGTGTCTGACTACAGTGAACTACTGATGGTTAGGACAAGACCAATGTTGATGTGTTTAGTGTCTCTGACTACAGTCGACTACTGACGGTTAGGACAAGACCAATGTTGATGTGTTTAGTGTCTCTGACTACAGTGAACTACTGACGGTTAGGACAAGACCAATGTTGATGTGTTTAGTGTCTCTGACTACAGTGGACTACTGATGGCTCTCTGACTACAGTGGACTACTGATGGTTAGGACAAGACCAATGTTGATGTGTTTAGTGTCTGACTACAGTGAACTACTGATGGCTCTCTGAATACAGTGAACTACTGACGGTTAGGACAAGACCAATGTTGATGTGTTTAGTGTCTCTGACTACAGTGGACTACTGATGGCTCTCTGACTACAGTGAACTACTGATGGTTAGGACAAGACCAATGTTGATGTGTTTAGTGTCTGACTACAGTGGACTACTGATGGTTAGGACAAGACCAATGTTGATGTGTTTAGTGTCTGACTACAGTGAACTACTGATGGTTAGGACAAGACCAATGTTGATGTGTTTAGTGTCTGACTACAGTGAACTACTGATGGCTCTCTGACTACAGTGAACTACTGACGGTTAGGACAAGACCAATGTTGATGTGTTTAGTGTCTCTGACTACAGTGGACTACTGATGGCTCTCTGACTACAGTGAACTACTGATGGTTAGGACAAGACCAATGTTGATGTGTTTAGTGTCTGACTACAGTGGACTACTGATGGTTAGGACAAGACCAATGTTGATGTGTTTAGTGTCTGACTACAGTGAACTACTGATGGTTAGGACAAGACCAATGTTGATGTGTTTAGTGTCTCTGACTACAGTCGACTACTGACGGTTAGGACAAGACCAATGTTGATGTGTTTAGTGTCTCTGACTACAGTGAACTACTGACGGTTAGGACAAGACCAATGTTGATGTGTTTAGTGTCTCTGACTACAGTGGACTACTGATGGCTCTCTGACTACAGTGGACTACTGATGGTTAGGACAAGACCAATGTTGATGTGTTTAGTGTCTGACTACAGTGAACTACTGATGGTTAGGACAAGACCAATGTTGATGTGTTTAGTGTCTCTGACTACAGTCGACTACTGACGGTTAGGACAAGACCAATGTTGATGTGTTTAGTGTCTCTGACTACAGTGAACTACTGATGGCTCTCTGACTACAGTGAACTACTGACGGTTAGGACAAGACCAATGTTGATGTGTTTAGTGTCTCTGACTACAGTGGACTACTGATGGCTCTCTGACTACAGTGAACTACTGACGGTTAGGACAAGACCAATGTTGATGTGTTTAGTGTCTCTGACTACAGTAGACTACTGATGGCTCTCTGACTACAGTGGACTACTGATGGTTAGGACAAGACCAATGTTGATGTGTTTAGTGTCTCTGACTACAGTGGACTACTGATGGTTAGGACAAGACCAATGTTGATGTGTTTAGTGTCTCTCTGACTACAGTTGACTACTGATGGCTCTCTGACTACAGTGAACTACTGACGGTTAGGACAAGACCAATGTTGATGTGTTTAGTGTCTCTCTGACTATAGTGGACTACTGATGACTCTCTGACTACAGTGGACTACTGACGGTTAAGACAAGACCAATGTTGGTGTGTTTAGTCTCTCTGACTATAGTGGACTACTGATGGTTAGGACAAGACCAATGTTGGTGTTTATAGTGTCTGACTACAGTGGACTACTGATGGTTAGGACAAGACCAATGTTGATGTGTTTAGTTTCCCTCTGACTACAGTGGACTACTGACGGTTAGGACAAGACCAATGTTGATGTTTATAGTGTCTGACTACAGTGGACTACTGATGGTTAGGACAACCGATGTTGCTGCTCGTTTCTTATCCTCAGGATGCCCAGAGATGCCGCCTCATTGCCAGCTATTCACGTTGATCGCTCGGAAAAGACACTAGACACTTCAGTCATCGAGGTATGCCCTGTCTTAGTCAACGAGATACGCTCTCTCGTTACATAGATACTACCTATCCGAGTAGCACAGGTACGTCCTGATGTAGATAAATAGAACCTCATTGTTCTGAGGATTGTTTTGTCTTGTTACTCTTCTTACTCTTGTTACTTGTTATGATACTCCCTGTCTACTTACTACTACACACTCTCTATAGTTACCATGATACTCCCTGTCTACTTACTACTACACACTCACTATAGTTACCATGATACTCCCTGTCTACTTACTACTACACACTCTCTATACTTACTATGATACTCCCTGTTTACTTACTACTACACACTCTCTATAGTTACCATGATACTCTCTGTCTAGTTACTACTACACACTCACTATAGTTACCATGATACTCCCTGTCTACTTACTACTAAACACTCTCTATAGTTACCATGATACTCCCTGTCTACTTACTACTACACACTCACTATAGTTACCATGATACTCCCTGTCTACTTACTACTACACACTCACTATAGTTACCATGATACTCCCTGTCTACTTACTACTACACACTCACTATAGTTACCATGATACTCCCTGTCTACTTACTACTACACACTCGCTATAGTTACCATGATACTCCCTGTCTAGTTACTACTACACACTCACTATAGTTACCATGATACTCCCTGTCTAGTTACTACTACACACTCACTATAGTTACCATGATACTCCCTGTGTAGTTACTACTACACACTCACTATAGTTACCATGATACTCCCTGTCTAGTTACTACTACACACTTACTATAGTTACCATGATACTCCCTGTCTACTTACTACTACACACTCTCTATACTTACTATGATACTCCCTGTTTACTTACTACTACACACTCTCTATAGTTACCATGATACTCCCTGTCTAGTTACTACTACACACTCACTATAGTTACCATGATAATCCCTGTCTAGTTACTACTACACACTCACTATAGTTACCATGATAATCCCTGTCTAGTTACTACTACACACCATCACTATAGTTACCATGATACTCCATGTCTAGTTACTACTACATACTCACTATAGTTACCATGATAATCCCTGTCTAGTTACTACTAAACGCTCACTATAGTTACCATGATACTCCCTGTCTAGTTACTACTGCACACTCGCTATAGTTACCATGATACTCCCTGTCTACTTACTACTACACACTCACTATAGTTACCACCAAACGCCTTGTCTAGTTATCGTGATGCGTCCTGTCTTCGCTCCCTTGTCTGCATCCTTTTCTTGTCCCTCTTTTGCAATCATTTGTCTGCTGTGTTCCTGTCCTACTAAACCCCTCGTCCTGTGGATTAGACAGTTAGTCTGCTGTGTTCCTGTCCTACTAAACCCCTCGTCCTGTGGATTAGACAGTTAGTCTGCTGTGTTCCTGTCCTACTAAACCCCACGTCCTGTGGATTAGACAGTTAGTCTGTTGTGTTCCTGTCCTACTAAACCCCTCGTCCTGTGGATTAGACAGTTAGTCTGTTGTGTTCCTGTCCTACTAAACCCCTCGTCCTGTGGATTAGACAGTTAGTCTGTTGTGTTCCTGTCCTACTAAACCCCTCGTCCTGTGGATTAGACAGTTAGTTTGTTGTGTTCCTGTCCTACTAAACCCCTCGTCCTGTGGATTAGACAGCTAGTCTGCTGTGTTCCTGTCCTACTAAACCCCTCGTCCTGTGGATTAGGCAGTTAGTCTGTTGTGTTCCTGTCCTACTAAACCCCTCGTCCTGTGGATTAGACAGTTAGTCTGCTGTGTTCCTGTCCTACTAAACCCCTCGTACTGTGGATTACAGCTAGTCTGCTGTGTTCCTGTCCTACTAAACCCCTCGTCCTGTGGATTAGACAGTTAGTCTGTTGTGTTCCTGTCCTACTAAACCCCTCGTCCTGTGGATTAGACAGTTAGTCTGTTGTGTTCCTGTCCTACTAAACCCCTCGTCCTGTGGATTAGACAGTTAGTCTGTTGTGTTCCTGTCCTACTAAACCCCTCGTCCTGTGGATTAGACAGTTAGTCTGTTGTGTTCCTGTCCTACTAAACCCCTCGTCCTGTGGATTAGACAGTTAGTCTGTTGTGTTCCTGTCTTACTAAACCCCTCGTCCTGTGGATTAGACAGTTGGTCTGCTGTGTTCCTGTCCTACAACCTACACTCCCCCCCCCAACTTTGTACTAGGGATCTGAGTTTTTGGTCCGTTGTGTCCCTACCCTACTACCCCCCCCCCATCTCCACGTGATATGGATGTGGGCGGCCCCAGTGTCTGCCCGGAGGACAGCGGGCCCCGTGTGGCCAGCGGTGGCTACGCCCTCAACTCAATCAACCTTGAGTTCAATCGATGAGGACTCGTCTGCCTGTCAACTGCCGCCACTGGAGGTAAATGCTGAGTATTTGCCCTCGCACCCCAAGCCCTGGCTGCCAGGTGTCCCACCACTCATGAGCTCCACCCAGGCCTCCACCCGGACCAGTCGCTTGTTGTACAGAACCCAGGCGGGTACACAATCGTCACTAAGGGAAGCAACTTCTTTTACCAGCGCGGCCCCCCTCCCTCACCCCCGCTCCTCCTCCCTAGCACCCGCTATGTTCTTGTCCTCCCGGGTGTTGTTGAAGACGTAATCGGGTGAGGTAGGCGAGGAGTAGACTAATATTTGCTCGTATGAGCGCGGGGCAGTGTGTCAGTCAGTCAAGTGGTAGTCACACACACACACACACACAGAGCAGCGCGCGCCACTCAGTAGCTGTAGTCACAACTCACGGCAATGATGGCCATACAATGAGGTGCACACTTTACTTCACACAAGGCCCTTGGTTTGTATTGGTAATCTTTACATGCCACACATTTTCAGTGTGTGTATATATATATATATACATATGTGTGTGTGTGTGCGTGTGTGTGTGAGTGTGTGTGTGTGTGTGTGTGTGAGAGAGAGAGAGAGAGAGAGCGCGTGCGAGATGCCTACCCAAACATTAAAGCCAACTTGGGTTTTGCTGAAGCTGAAGGTAGAGGACACATGCGGTGTGTTGCAGGCTACCACCGCCATCTTTATTTCATGTATTTCACACACACACACACACACACACACACACACACACACACACACACTTCTTCAACATGGTCAAACAATGACAGGCACACGCGTGCGCACAAAGCACACACACACACACACACACACACAGACGCACACACACTTCCTACATCATCAACCATTGGTGCTGTTCATTTTGGGAGAGAAAGGCCGACGGACTGGATACACTGGACACTTCAACCAATTTTCAACCCAATGTATAAAAGATCCGGTATAGCGTACATGCTGTCCACCTGTACCAGTGGATAACTCACAACACCTCCATCTCTCCACTCATTTCTCTAATTACCTGTTTACATTAAACGATGACTGTAATTCTAACATGCAAAAAACAAGTTTTATCCGAAATAAGCCAGATATTTTATTGTGACAGACAGACAGACAGACAGATTTTGCTTTGCAGCCGAAGGAATTCACGGAGGGACTTGAAAGTCCGACGAGCGAGCATTTACGAGTTCCCTCCCCTTTGCTGTACCGGAAGACAGACGGCCGAGTGGTTCTCATGACCCAAGATTCGAACCGGAAAACACTGGGCGCCTGGAGCCTGTCGGAGGGCAACCTCCCTGAGGCCTTGAGGCGCTGTCCACTTCCCACACCCCTGCCAGCCGTGGGCGGCAGACCCACTCATCTGGATGTCGGGTAAGTCTGCTTCCTCCCTCTAGTCGCTTGCCCCCCCCCCCTCATGGTGAACACTTCTCTGCACTGCGCCTCGATACCAGCAACTAGTTAAATGATTACAGGGCTATTTCCTGAAAGCATGGTGTGTACAGTCAGACTAGCCTTGTATGCTGTGTGCGTCTTGTGATGTACTCGGACAATGACGGCTCATGGACCAGACACTTTGTTCTCGCTGGTCACGTGTTTTGTTTGTGTCCAGTCATCGTTCCGAGTGGATGTGGCAGACGGCCACCCGGGGTAGCAGCGACGTGGCCCTCAACGAACTGAGGAAGGAACGAGACGGGCGCTGCCCCACTCCCGGGCGACTGACCTCTCACCTCCAGCCTCTCAGCACAGGGTCAAAGGTCATGTCGACCAGCAGCATTCAGACACCGTGAGGACGCATCCAGTCACGTGGTGTAAGCCCCGCACATCACGTGACCTGTGGGGTTGTGATACAAGGTTGGCTGTTTTTGTGTGTGTGTGTTTTACTTGCCCGTGTCAGCAACTAAGACGATGATGACGGCGATGATCGGGCTACAAGATACACTTCCCAGGTGATGACCAACGATTGTCGTTACAAAGAGAAGACAGGTGTTGACAGGTGTTGACAGGTGTTTGTACTTTCACTCTCTTGACAAACACTGGCAGTGTGTGAACTTGACAGACGTGTCCGCTACACGCTGCTCACCTGACGGCAACTACCTGTCGGAATGAGGTTTAATTAACATCGTCATGCCACCTGCAGCTAACAACAACAAGCTACCGCAATGCCGCCTGGTCACGTGACGAGACGCCTGCCTTTAACTCACAAGGTTGTGCACCTGTCTGTTTTCACAAGCGCACCTGAAGCTCAGCACCTGTCTCACCTTTTGTAGAGTTAGATGTACCCACTGTCCTCACACGGCACAGACCTACTGAGACTTACTCTTATATCTTACCTTTGATGACATCGGGGATTACCTGCTTTCTCTCTCTCTCTCTCTCACTAAGCACGAGAGCACGCTTACAAACTCACTCACTCACTCACGGGTACGTGTGCAGACAAACCATTGGTACGTAATGAGTGTGGAGGGGGGGGGGCCTGCACTATAGAGATGAAGATAAGGACACATGTACCGTAACGAGGCGGCCGAGAGCTGACTTGACGAGCAGGCTAATGTTGCGATTAATTTAATTAATTTATTAACAATTGTCTTATTTAATAAGCAATAACGTCGACTGCTTACATCGACCTGTACGCGCCGTGCAGTGTACACCAGGTGGAGTAGTCCACCCTAACAGTTGGGATGGGTGGGGGTGGAGTGGAGAAGTCAACACACTCTCAGCACGTGAAGCAGCCAGCACGTGCAGCCTGACCACTCGTGTTGGGGGCTCGTGCCGTCTCACTCACCTGCTGTTAAAAACTTAGTGTCTGCCTCGCTGACCAGCGCCGGGTGTGTGTGTGGGGGGGGGAGGGTAGCACCCGTAGACAGGGGACAGTTCATGGCGGGGGGAGGGGAGTTTACCTGACATTCTCTCTACCCTTCGCCTAACTCACACCTGAGTCATTGCCATCCTCCTGCCCACCTGATGATGTCATGCACGTGCGGTCTGCACCTCGTGCACTGGCTTGTCAGGGGCAACTCATCCCGAACACCTGTCACAAACTCACCTGAGTACTGCCCCTTGTGTATCGCAAGTCTACCTTTGCCCCTTCCATTTATCCTAACGTCTTTAGACCTGCCCCCCCCACCCCCAGTTTGTCTCCTCCCCTAAAAATTGACATTTTTTTGCGACGTAGGTATGAGTCAGGTGTCTCCTCGTTAACATGTTTGAGCTGTCAGCAATACATGTTTGAGCTGTCAGCAATACATGGGTGACCTGTCAGCAATACATGGGTGACCTGTCAGCAATACATGGGTGAGCTGTCAGCAATACATGGGTGAGCTGTCAGCTATACATGGGTGAGCTGTCAGCAATACACGGGTGAGCTGTCAGCTATACATGGGTGAGCTGTCAGCAATACATGGGTGAGCTGTCAGCTATACATGGGTGAGCTGTCAGCAATACACGGGTGAGCTGTCAGCTATACATGGGTGAGCTGTCAGCAATACATGGGTGACCTGTCAGCAATACATGGGTGAGCTGTCAGCAATACACGGGTGAGCTGTCAGCTATACATGGGTGAGCTGTCAGCAATACATGGGTGACCTGTCAGCAATACATGGGTGAGCTGTCAGCAATACACGGGTGAGCTGTCAGCTATACATGGGTGAGCTGTCAGCAATACATGGGTGACCTGTCAGCAATACATGGGTGAGCTGTCAGCAATACACGGGTGAGCTGTCAGCTATACATGGGTGAGCTGTCAGCAATACACGGGTGAGCTGTCAGCTATACATGGGTGAGCTGTCAGCTATACATGGGTGACCTGTCAGCAATACACGGGTGTAAGATAAAGGTAAAGGTCATCCCCTAACCTGTTCAGGTGGTTGGGGAGTGAGGTGTTAGAGACCCCACTTTTCTCGGGGCCAGCTTTTACATGAGGGTGGTGCCAATCTCCTCTCCCTCGCTGCCTTACCTTCCCCAACCCTCTATGGAGTCAGGTACCCATTCCCGTCAGCTGGGTCGACTGGGGGAAGTTTGCTGCGCTTATCGGGAATTGAACCAGCGCGCTCTCGGTTCGGACGCCAGCGCTCTAACCACTCGGCCATCCGCTTCCCCCGCGAGGGAGAGGAGATTGGCACCACCCTCATGTAAAAGCTGGCCCCGAGAAAAGTGGGGTCTCTAACACCTCACTCCCCTACGACCGGAAAAGGTTAGGGGATGACCTTTACCCTTTTACCTTACACGGTGACCTGTCAGTAATACATGATGACCTGTCAGTAATACACGGTGACCTGTCAGTAATACATGATGACCTGTCAGTAATACACGGTGACCTGTCAGTAATACATGATGACCTGTCAGTAATACACGGTGACCTGTCAGTAATACATGATGACCTGTCAGTAATACACGGTGACCTGTCAGTAATACATGATGACCTGTCAGTAATACACGGTGACCTGTCAGTAATACATGATGACCTGTCAGTAATACACGGTGACCTGTCAGCAATACACGGTGACCTGTCAGCAATACACGGTGACCTGTCAGTAATACACGGTGACCTGTCAGTAATACATGATGACCTGTCAGTAATACATGATGACCTGAAGCTGTTGTTGATGCCTGCCTGTCGACATGTTTGTGGTGTTGAATGCCACCTTTGTGACTGAGTGTGCGAGAGGTTGGTGCTGTCTCTGACTGGCTACGGCGTCAACATGAGGCAGGTGAGAGACAAGCAGACGGACGGATGCACAGACAAACACAGAGACAAACAAAGAGACAATGAGAGAGAGAGATGAAGCAAGAAGATGAGGATTTGCAGGGGAGACAAGGAGAGACGAGGGTTTACAGGAGGGAGAGGAAAGTGTAGATGTGGTGTAGCGATGTTATTAAAGTCTTGTTGGTACCCGTTGGTGTGTTTGGCAATCTAGGGCTTGGGGAGGGAAGGTAGACAGTTGTTTGGGGGTTTGCAGACTTGTTTTGGATTTGTAGACTTGTTTAGGGCTTGTTGACTTGTTTGGGGTTTGTTGACTTGTTTAGGGCTTGTATCTTTGTTTGGGTTTTATTTTATATTTGTTTGAGGTTTGTAGGCTTCTTGTTCAAACGCCTGCCCGTCACACGATGCACAATGGACAAACTGCCGTGAGTTGTACACTCTTCTGTCTTCTCCAGAAATATTCTGAGGTCGGCAACTGACGTGTCACGTAAAATCAATAAAGTTATTGTCTCACAAATGAAGGGAAACAGTTGAGTGTTGTATAAACAAGTTGTATGCTTGTTACGTGTCTACGTGACCATAATTATGTTCCCTTGTATCTCAGTCAGGTGTTGTTAATATAGTAATGCCTTCAGTCACAGATAATGAGATAATTCACACTGTGGCTGTAAGTACAATACAGTAGTCATGCCAGGCATGCAAATGATCACGTGTACCACAAAGAAATCGTGTTTCACGTGCAGACGTATTTTTTGTCTCTTTCTCATTGTTTTGTAGTTTTTCAATCAAAGAGGCCGCCATGTTAAGGTCTCGTGATATCACCATAACAATATCCAACTGTACATCGTAACAACTGCTGACTGGCCTCACCCCTGCAAACCTTGTACAACAAATCCTTCGCGACCACCACCTCCATCGCCTTCAGTGGGCGGCCCACACGCGCAATACACCGACACCGAGCTGCTCACCACCGCTCACCACAGGAATAACTGGCTCTGTCAGCCACTGCATCATCACCTAGCATCTAACATCTAGCCAGTTTATCTTCCCTGATGACTAGTACTAACAGACCAGTATAGCCCTCGTCAGTTGGTACCAGTCACGATCGAGGTGTGTGTGTGTGTGTGTGTGCACGCGCCTCATTAACAACTCGAAAAAGAAATGTGGGCAAAGTTTTTTTCATCAGGGGCGAGGTGGGGAGAAGTTTGAATGTTAGATTTTGTTATGTACGAGGCTCATCAGAACTCTTGGTGTGAGCGCATGGCGGGTGCACACCGCACTCTACTCACGAGCATTGTTCCGATCCACACTGCTTGTTGCTCAGCACGTTTCCTCATCTACTCACCTCCTTACGCTGAGCTGTTGAGCATGCTAAGCCTTTAAGGGGGTGGCTACCCCACTGTAAGAGGCAGGGTTTTATAAATATTATCTTGAAAGTCGTGTGGCAGTTCGTCTGTTGTAAGCTAATACTGGATTGGTGCTGAATAAACAAGCACAGCTCAGATGCCAGGAGATGTTTCTCACACTGGCGGCAGGTAGCAGATCTTCAGCACACCCAATAAAAGCTTTCTGCGCGTGCGTCCATTTTAATTTTTCTTCTTCCACGTGAACGCCGTTTGAGCCTGTCTCTACCCTAAACCTTACCTCTTCCACAAACCCAGACTATACCTTTACCCCACGCCCGCACCAGAGCCCTAGTCTACCCCCCAAACATAATCATAACACAAAATCCATTCATGGGAAATGTCCCAATTAAAATATTGTCATTCAAATCAATGTCCACTTTCATGACCATCAAAATAATAATAAAGTCAGCTTGTATAGCCTTATATTCTCCATTTAGGACAACTCAAGGCGCGTCACAAATGACAGATGGTGTGACGTGAAAATAATGTGACGTCAGAAAAAAATGACGGAGCTCCAGGTCATAGGGCAGCGTCTACACACGGCACCAACACAGTCCGCAGGCCAAATATCAAAGGTCCCACAAGTCGTTATACACTCCCTAGTCAATGTAGTCCCTAATGACACATCTTACACACAGCACACATCACACAGCACACTAGTCGTAATACACTCCCTAGTCAATGTAGTCCCTAATAACACATCCTACACACAGCACACATCACACTAGTCGTAATACACTCCCTAGTCAATGTAGTTCCTAATAACACATCCTACACACAGCACACATCACACTAGTCGTAATACACTCCCTAGTCAATGTAGTTCCTAATAACACATCCTACACACAGCACACATCACACTAGTCGTAATACACTCCCTAGTCAATGTAGTCCCTAATAGCACATCCTACACACAGCACACATCACACTAGTCGTAATACACTCCCTAATCAATGTAGTTCCTAATAACACATCCTACACACAGCACACGTCACACTAGTCGTAATACACTCCCTAGTCAATGTAGTCCCTAATAACACATCCTACACACAGCACACATCACACTAGTCGTAATACACTCCCTAGTCAATGTAGTTCCTAATAACACATCCTACACACAGCACACATCACACAAGTCGTAATACACTCCCTAGTCAATGTAGTTCCTAATAACACATCCTACACACAGCACACATCACACTAGTCGTAATACACTCCCTAGTCAATGTAGTTCCTAATAACACATCCTACACACAGCACACATCACACACTAGTCGTAATACACTCCCTAGTCAATGTAGTTCATAATAACACATCCTACACACAGCACACATCACACTAGTCGTAATACACTCCCTAGTCAATGTAGTTCCTAATAACACATCCTACACACACAGCACACATCACACTAGTCGTAATACACTCCCTAGTCAATGTAGTTCCTAATAACACATCCTACACACACAACACACATCACACTAGTCGTAATACACCTCTAGTCAATGTAGTTCCTAATAACATCCCACACTACAGCACACATCACACTAGTCGTAATACACTCCTAGTCAATGTAGTTCCTAATAACACATCCTACACACAGCACATCACACATCACACTAGTCGTAATACACTCCTAGTCAATGTAGTTCCTAATAACACATCCTACACACAGCACACACACATCACACTAGTCAATACACTCCTAGTCAATGTAGTTCTAATAACACATCCTACCACAGCGCCATCATCACATCATCACAACGCTAGTCGTAATACACTCCTAGTCAATGTAGTTCCTAATCACATCCCACACACAGCACACACACATCACTAGTCGTAACACACCCCCTAGTCAATGTAGTTCCTAATAACACATCCTACACACAGCACACATCACACTAGTAGTAATACACTCCCTAGTCAATGTAGTTCCTAATAACACATCCTACACACAGCACACGTCACACTAGTCGTAATACACTCCCTAGTCAATGTAGTTCCTAATAACACATCCTACACACAGCACACATCACACTAGTCATAATACACTCCCTAGTTGGGTCAATGTTCCTATTAACATATCCTACTCCACATGTTAGTAATAATAATAACATCTACACTTAGTCAATGTAATATACACTCCCTAGTCATGTCTTTAATAAACATGTCCTACACAGCACACATCACACTAGTCGTATTACAATTCTAGTCAATGACACATCCTACACACAGCACACATCACACTAATCGTAATACACTCCCTAGTCAATGTAGTTCCTAATAACACATCCTACACACAGCACACATCACACTAGTCGTAATACACTCCCTAGTCAATGTAGTTCCTAATAACACATCTACACACAGCACACAGCACACTAGTCGTAATACACTCCCTAGTCAATGTAGTTCCTAATAACACATCTACACACAGCACACATCACACTAGTCGTAATACACTCCCTAGTCAATGTAGTTCCTAATAACACATCCTACACACAGCACACATCACACTAGTCGTAATACACTTCCTAGTCAATGTAGTTCCTAATAACACATCCTACACACAGCACACATCACACTAGTCGTAATACACTCCCTAGTCAATGTAGTTCCTAATAACATCCTACACACAGCACACATCACACTAGTCGTAATACACTCCCTAGTCAATGTAGTCCCTAATAACACATCCTACACACAGCACACATCACACAAGTCGTAATACACTCCCTAGTCAATGTAGTTCCTAATAACACATCCTACACACAGCACACATCCCACTAGTCGTAATACACTCCTAGTCAATGTAGTTCCTAATAACACATCCTACACACAGCACACATCACACTAGTCGTAATACACTCCCTAGTCAATGTAGTTCCTAATAACACATCCTACACACAGCACACATCACACAAGTCGTAATACACTCCCTAGTCAATGTAGTCTCTAATAACACATCCTACACACAGCAATACACATCACTAATCTAGTCGTAATACATTCTGTATAAGACGTATACACACTTACCTTGCACGCACGACGTATATTACAACATGCACCCTCGCCTGACGACCCTGTTGATGGAATGAAGGTGAAGAGATTTCTCTTCCGTCTGTCTGTCTGTCAAACCGTCCCCTTTCTTCTTCTTCCCACGTCATTTCTTCTCAAAACGACGACAAACAAATGACGCACACAAGACGTCAAACACAAGACACCATTCACACACGAAACAATACAAGACCTACCCCTAACTCATTACACTCCCCCTTGCTAAAACTGAAATCTCCCAGATTTCCACCAACTAGGTCGCTATATTGTTTCGGTAAACCCCCAACTCAAAATAACTTAGCAACTGAACTGCACCTAACAAAAATCCCTCCTGGCTAATCTATAACACTACTATTTACTCATGAAACAATGGAGTATTAATTTCTAAAAAATCATAGTAACTTCAATTTTCAAACGGCAGTCAGCTTACATTATAGTTACACGTTCATTACCCTACTTACTCCAAAATCAGACCGGGACATTCATCCGCGGCTCTCTCTAGCCGGTTAATTACTATGCCTCCGCTGTCCATTTGCGACCAGTCGACCGTGCCCGGTCCTTGGTCCGTAATGTTTTGGTTGTTATGTACCTGACCAAAGTTCATTGACACAGGTATCAGCTGACCGACACCTTCTCCACAGTGACGCGACAGACGATCGGTGTATCCTACCCCGTCTTCTGCCGCCCTTTCCCCTATACATTCAGCTTTTTCCGAACTCTCGACTGCTTCAGACCTATCGTCTTCTGCCGCTAACCTACTTCTGCAATGCCGCGACGTCTGGCAACAAAATTTACCTTCCGCCTGTTGCGCGACACCATGAGCAGCCCGTTGACAGTCCAGCCGCTGGTGCATACACGGTGCACATGCAGCCGTCCCGTTCACCCTTCGTGAGTCAGACCGCACTTGCATGCGGTTACGTAGCCCGGGGAGAGGACTACCTGGGGTGCGAAACATCTTGACCGTTACTGCCGATGCGCACTCGACCTTTCCCGCTGATGTCACACGACTTCCACCCGGTTCCCAAACGCGAGGACGCGTGTCCTTTTGCTGACCGCGCCCTCTTGCCCTCTTCTTGCGCTGAGGCTGGGTCCGTCGGAATGTTGCCTTGACTTCAGGTCTCTGTTTAAACCGCCAATATGATGCACCCATTAGCAAGGCTACACTCACCTTCGACCCATGGTGCATTTTAACCCTTACTCGGACTCTTTCTCGCTGTCTGTTATGAGACAACAGCCGCGGGGACCCTTTCAATCTCCCCACCCGTTGGTGTGACGAAATCACCCCTCTTCGGTTACCCAGATCAAGATTGTCTTCATTCCCCGACCTTCCTCTGGCGCGAGTCATCAGTCCGTCGATGGCCTCCGCCCCTTCGCTAGTTTCAACATCGCTAGTCTCCACCTCACCAGCACCGTCTGCGCTAGCCCCACTCTCACTAGTATGTAGTTTGCTAACCTCATCACCGTTAGCATCTAACTCACTAGCCTCATCACCAACATCCATCTCGCTAGCATCTAGCCAGCTAGCCGTGATATCGTTAACATGTAGTTCGCAAGTCTCATCATCGCTTGCACCCACTTCGCTAGCTAAGTCATCATTAATGCCTATCTCGCTAGCATCTACATCGCTAGCCTTCCTTTCGCTGTGATCTATGTCGGTAACCTCAACCGACCTCTGACCACCGTTTCCACCGCGCCAAGCTTTGCCGACGGTTACCATCCCACGCCACTCGTTGCCATGGGGACAACGACGCGAGAAGTGACCTACCTCCCCGCAACTGTAGCATTTCACAACTGTAGCATTTCACATCTACAGGTGTTTTCTGCCGGTCTGATCTTTGAGGGCAGAACCTAGCGATATGCCCTGCGCTGTTACAGCTGTAACAAATGACAGGGGGTGCGACCTTACGTGTCTCCTTCCTCCCCTTAGAGCTTCTATAGCCTACGTCCTCATCCTCACTGAGCAGTTCGTCGTTGCTATCCTTTATCCCACCATCTCTTCTAGTCATTAAGTTACAAGCTGATGGCGCCTTCCAACTTCCTACGACACTAACGCTCCTGTTTTTAAAATCACGATGATCATTCTCACTAGCGCCGTCTCTATGGTTAGCCCTGCTTCTTATTTCTGCCATTTTCAGTTGAAAAACGTGCTCTTTCTCCCTTTCTTCTCTCAGTTCCTGTCTCTCCCTCTCTTCTTTCTCTTTCCGTTCATCTCTCTCCCTCTCTTCTTTCTCTCTCTCAATCCGCTCCGTTCTTTCTTTTTCCTCCCTTTCCTTTTTTCCCTGTCTCCACAGGATTAATTCTTTTTCCACAAACTCCTTAATCTCTTTTCCTACCAACCCCTCATCTAATGCAATCTCTCTAAGCTCTTTTCGCTTGTCCCTCTCGGACACAGCGAACTCTGCTTCTAATCCTGACATGGTACAGTAGCTGCGCTAACACTATCGCCGTTGACCAGAACGGTACTTCCCCTTCGAGTTACTTGACCAACCTCCCAACGAATAGCTAGGCCAGCTACACACACACTATCTGTTCAGATCCCGGACGAGCTACCCCAATATGTAATAAGACGTACGCACATACACTTACCTTGCACGCGCACGACGTATATTACAAACATGCACCCCGCTCGACGAGCCCCCGTTGATGGAATGAAGGTGAAGAGATTTCTCGTTGTTTTGAAAAATGAAGGACTCACTCTCTTCCGTCTGTCTGTCTGTCAAACCGTCCCCTTTCTTCTTCTTCCCACGTCATTTCTTCTCAAAATGACGACAAACAAAGGACGCACACATGACGTCAAACACAAGACACCATTCACACACGAAACAATACAAGACCTACCCCTAACTCATTACACATTCCATAGTCAATGTAGTTCCTAATAACACATCCTACACACAACACACATCACACTAGTCGTAATACACTCGCTAGTCAATGTAGTACCTAATAACACATCCTACACACAGCACACATCACACATCACACTAGTCGTAATACACTCCCTAGTCAATGTAGTTCTTAATAACACATCCTACACACAGCACACATCACACTAGTCGTAATACACTCCCTAGTCAATGTAGTTCCTAATAACACATCCTACACACAGCACACATCACACATCACACTAGTCGTAATACACTCCCTAGTCAATGTAGTTCCTAATAACACATCCTACACACAGCACACATCACACTAGTCGTAATACACTCCCTAGTCAATGTAGTCCCTAATAACACATCCTACACACAGCACACATCACACAAGTCGTAATACACTCCCTAGTCAATGTAGTTCCTAATAACACATCCTACACACAGCACACATCCCACTAGTCGTAATACACTCCTAGTCAATGTAGTTCCTAATAACACATCCTACACACAGCACACATCACACTAGTCGTAATACACTCCCTAGTCAATGTAGTTCCTAATAACACATCCTACACACAGCACACATCACACAAGTCGTAATACACTCCCTAGTCAATGTAGTCTCTAATAACACATCCTACACGAAGCACACTAATACACTTCCTAGTCAATGTAGTTCCTAATAACACATCCTACACACAGCACACATCACACAAGTCGTAATACACTCCCTAGTCAATGTAGTTCCTAATAACACATCCTACACACAGCATACATCACACTAGTCGTAATACACTCCCTAGTCAATGTAGTTCCTAATAACACATCCTACACACAACACACATCACACTAGTTGTAATACACTCCCTAGTCAATGTAGTTCCTAATAACACATCCTACACACAGCACACATCACACTAGTCGTAATACACTCCCTAGTCAATGTAGTTCCTAATAACACATCCTACACATAGCACACATCACACCTGTGTAATACACTCTGCTAGTCAATGTAGTTCCTAATAACACATCCTACACAGCACACATCACACTAGTCTGTAATACATTCCTAGTCAATGTTCCTAATAACACATCCTACACACAAGCACAATATCACATCACACTTTGTCGTAATACACTCCTAGTCAATGTAGTTCCTAATAACACATCCCTACACATAATCAATTAGCTGGCCACACTCCTAGTCAATGTAGTTCCTAATAACACAACCTACACACAGCACACATCACACTAGTCGTAACACACTCCCTAGTCAATGTAGTACCTAATAACACATCCTACACACAGCACACATCACACTAGTCGTAATACACTCCCTAGTCAATGTAGTTCCTAATAACACATCCTACACACAGCACACATCACACTAGTCGTAATACACTCCCTAGTCAATGTAGTCCCTAATAACACATCCTACACACAGCACACATCACACTAGTCGTAATACACTCCCTAGTCAATGTAGTTCCATATAACACATCCTACACACAGCACACATCACACTCGTGTAATGCACTCGCTAGTCAATGTAGTTCCTAATAACACATCCTACACACAGCACACATCACACTAGTCGTAATACATTCCCTAGTCAATGTAGTTCCTAATAACACATCCTACACACAGCACACATCACACATCACACTAGTCGTAATACACTCCCTAGTCAATGTAGTTCCTAATAACACATCCTACACACAGCACACAGCACACTAGTCGTAACACACTCCCTAGTCAATGTAGTTCCTAATAACACATCCTACACACAGCACACGTCACACTAGTCGTAATACACTCCCTAGTCAATGTAGTTCCTAATAACACATCCTACACACAGCACACGTCACACTAGTCGTAATACACTCCCTAGTCAATGTAGTTCCTAATAACACATCCTACACACAGCACACTAACACACTCCCTAGTCAATGTAGTTCCTAATAACACATCCTACACACAGCACACATCACACTAGTCGTAATACACTCCCTAGTCAATGTACTCCCTAATGACACATCCTACACACAGCACACATCACACATCACACTAGTCGTAATACACTCCCTAGTCAATATAGTTCCTAATAACACATCCTACACACATCACACATCACACTAGTCGTATTACACTCCCTAGTCAATGTAGTCCCTAATAACACATCCTACACACAGCACACATCACACTAGTCGTAATACACTCCCTAGTCAATGTAGTTCCTAATAACACATCCTACACACAGCACACATCACACAAGTCGTAATACACTCCCTAGTCAATATAGTTCCTAATAACACATCCTACACACAGCACACATCACACTAGTCGTAATACACTCCCTAGTCAATGTAGTTCCTAATAACACATCCTACACACAGCACACATCACACTAGTAGTAACACACTCCCTAGTCAATGTAGTTCCTAATAACACATCCTACACACAGCACACATCACACTAGTCGTATTACACTCCTAGTCAATGTAGTCCCATAACACATCCTACACACAGCACACATCACACTAGTCGTACATACTCCCTAGTCAATGTAGTTCCTAATAACACATCCTACACACAGCACACATCACACTAGTCGTAATACAACTCCTAGTCAATGTAGTTCCTAATAACACATCCTACACACAGCACACATCACACTAGTCGTAATACACTCCCTAGTCAATGTAGTTCCTAATAAATATCCTACACACAGCACACATCAGCACTAGTCGTAATACACTCCCTAGTCAATGTAGTCCCTAATAACACATCCTACACACACACACACACAATGTAACACTCCTAGTCAATGTAGTTCTAATAACACATCCTACACACAGCACACATCACACTAGTCGTAATACACTCCTAGTCAATGTAGTCCCTAATAACACATCCTACACACAGCACACATCACACTAGTCTAGTCAATACACTCCCTAGTCAATGTAGTCCTAATAACACATCCTACAATACAGCACACATCACACTAGTCGTAATACACTCCTAGTCAATGTAGTTCCTAATATCCTACACACAGCACACATCACACAAGTCGTAATACACTCCCTAGTCAATGTAGTCCCTTCTAATAATACATCCTACACAGCACACATCACACTAGTCGTAATACACTCCCTAGTCAATGTAGTCCCTAATAACACATCCTACACACAGCACACATCACACAAGTCGTAACACACTCCCTAGTCAATGTAGTCCCTAATAACACATCCTACACACAGCACACATCACACAAGTCGTAACACACTCCCTAGTCAATGTAGTCCTAATAACACATCCTACACACAGCACACATCACACTAGTCGTAATACATTCGCTAGTCAATGTAGTTCCTAATAACACATCCTACACACAGCACACATCACACTAGTCGTAATACACTCCCTAGTCAATGTAGTTCGTAATAACACATCCCACACACAGCACACATCACACTAGTCGTAATACACTCCCTAGTCAATGTAGTTCCTAATAACACATCCTACACACAGCACACATCACACTAGTCGTAATACACTCCCTAGTCAATGTAGTCCCTAATGACACATCCTACACACAGCACACATCACACTAGTCATAATACACTCCCTAGTCAATGTAGTTCCTAATAACACATCCTACACACAGCACACATCACACTAGTCGTAACACACTCCCTAGTCAATGTAGTTCCTAATAACACATCCTACACACAACACACATCACACTAGTTGTAATACACTCCCTAGTCAATGTAGTTCCTAATAACACATCCTACACACAGCACACATCACACTAGTCGTAATACACTCCCTAGTCAATGTAGTTCCTAATAACACATCCTACACACAGCACACATCACACTAGTCTAATACACTCCTAGTCAATGTAGTTCCTAATAACACATCCTACACACAGCACACATCACACACTAGTCGTAACACACTCCCTAGTCAATGTAGTTCCTACAACACATCCTACACACACAGCACACATCACAATTAGTCGTAATACACTCCCAGTCATGTAGTTCCTAATAACACATCCTACACACAGCACACATCACACTAGTCGTAACACACTCCCTAGTCAATGTAGTTCCTAATAACACATCCTACACACAGCACACATCACACTAGTCGTAATACACTTTCTAGTCAATGTAGTTCCTAATAACACATCCTACACACAGCACACATCACACTAGTCGTAATACACTCCCTAGTCAATGTAGTTCCTAATAACACATCCTACACACAGCGCACATCACACTAGTCATAATACACTCCCTAGTCAATGTAGTTCCTAATAACACATCCTACACACAGCACACATCACACTAGTCGTAATACACTCCCTAGTCAATGTAGTTCCTAATAACACATCCTACACACAGCACACATCACACTAACACACTCCCTAGTCAATGTAGTTCCTAATAACACATCCTACACACAGCACACATCACACTAGTCGTAATACACTCCCTAGTCAATGTAGTTCCTAATAACACATCCTACACACAGCACACATCACACTAGTCGTAATACACTCCCTAGTCAATGCAGTTCCTAATAACACATCCTACACACAGCACACATCACACTAGTCGTAATACTCTCCCTAGTCAATGTAGTCCCTAATAACACATCCTACACACAGCACACATCACACTAGTCGTAATACACTCCCTAGTCAATGTAGTTCCTAATAACACATCCTACACACAGCACACATCACACTAGTCGTAATACACTCCCTAGTCAATGTAGTTCCTAATAACACATCCTACACACAGCACACATCACACTAGTCGTAATACACTCCCTAGTCAATGTAGTTCCTAATAACACATCCTACACACAGCACACATCACACTAGTCGTAATACACTCCCTAGTCAATGTAGTTCCTAATAACACATCCTACACACAGCACACATCACACTAGTCGTAATACACTCCCTAGTCAATGTAGTTCCTAATAACACATCCTACACACAGCACACATCACACTAGTCGTAATACTCTCCCTAGTCAATGCAGTTCCTAATAACACATCCTACACACAGCACACATCACACTAGTCGTAATACTCTCCCTAGTCAATGCAGTTCCTAATAACACATCCTACCCACAGCACACATCACAGTAGGGCGACGAATGAGCTCCAGCACACCTAAAAGGTGGGGTGAGCTTAACAACAGCAAGTATTTTCCAACATCTGGGCGAGTAAACCCTCTACTTTCCCAGAAGACCATTCTGTGTCACTAAGTCGGGATATTTAAATGCACAGAATAGAAACCTTGATAAATGTATAATTGTGTCTTCCTCGTGACACCATGTAACTAACAAAAGCGGGCGGTGATGAATGTTGAGCCAATAGTTTTGTCTGAGCTGACATGTTTGTGATGTTTGCTTAATTCGACTTGATTAGCGAACTGAGGTTTGCCATTACAAATTATCACGTGATAGTTCGAAGATTGAAAAAAAAGAACTTTCTGAGAAACCTTGAATTAAGCTTGAAGTCATAAAATGCTATTTCAAAAACCTTTACAAAACTTAAAAACAGTGCTTCTGTTTTTTTTTAATTGGTGTTTTACGCCGAGCCAGCAACTAAGGCTATATCACGGCAAGGCAGACAGCCTTGTAAACAGATGCCACATGCAGAGAAAGAACAGCGTGCCTGAGACGAGATCTGAACCCAAAACAGTCAACCCTCAGTGTATTGGTGACAAGCGCTAACCGTTGCTCCACCGGACCGCGCTAGTGCTTCTGCTGCTGCTAGTGGTAATAATAATAATAATAATAATAATAGCAGCATTTATGCAAAGATATGATTAATCGTAATCTTTTTTTCTACTACTACTTTATAAATATACTTAAAAAGAACTATTTGGGACATCAATGAATGTGCCCCTTTCTTCTATCCAACAAATCAATGTTAGTGAGTATATAGGTAAACAACTTACTGGGTGCACTAAGACTGCGATAATTAGACGGATCGTCGGGTTGCCCTTCTTATGTACAGGTAAAACAGCAGCTTTACACCCTTTCACACCATCCTGAAAGAAAAAGGCGTCCTGAAACAGGGTATTAAATATTTTTACTAAGAAGGAGATGATTTTTGCCTTATACACTATAAGTACTTGAATGATGATTCAGTCCACATCTTGAGAATGGAGACCACAACTTGACACTGCAAGTTTGGATGCTTAAGGTCAAAGAAAACACTAAACACCTCAGCAGGTAAGTGAGCACACTGCTCATGCCCTGTCCCCCCCTCCACCAGCAATTTGTACACACAAAGTGTTCAGGGGAGTTAGCCTTCTCATTGTCACAAGATTTGTTTTTCTGTAGATTGCAATTTTCGCAGGACGCCACAACTCCAAGGACAGAGAAGACTAACAGCCTGGACATTTCTCCTGTGATCTTGCGTATTATTATTATTTTTATTACAATAATAGAATTTGTAAAATGCATTTTCCCGTATGGATGGGAGCTCAAACGAACCAACAGTAAACAGATGACAAAAAACCCAAAGCACTTACTTCTTTTAATAACATTTTAAATAAAATAATAAAATATAATATCTAAATAATATGTTTTAAGTTTTTTCGATGAAAATTTTGACCGTATCCAATGATTTTTTTTGTGGAAAATGTACTATTTTTTTCAAAATAACTTTCAGACAGTAACAAAAAGTCATAGATCACTGAGTACAAACTATTATCTAAATTTTCAAGGATGCTAATTTTGATTTCTTTGAAAGTCTCGGAGATATGTGTGGGCTACTGTTCAATTCTGTTTGTCATATGGTGTCCATCTTCCTTTCCCTCTTGCTGGTTTACCTTTCCGCGTCAGGTACCCGTTACCGACAACTGGGTGGACTAAGAAATGTTCTTTGCTCCCCACGGTATCAAGTCAATGATCACAGTCATGGCACTCGATGCGGCAGATGATACCTGACTTGTTCACCTGGTTATTCTTGTCTTTGGCCGCTGCTGTGGATGGTATCTCACGGCTTAGTACGGACACTAACTTCTTCCTGATCCTAGGGAAGACGACTTCTGTGACATCTTTGAGGTAGGGAACACACCCATGCTGAAGTCTCTCTGTTGAACAAAGAGTGAGGAATGGTTTTAAGACTTCTAATGAAGTGCTCGGACCAGTTGAGGTAGCCTGAAATGCTTATCCCTTCCTTCCAGAGCTTTATTGGGTAAGCAGACGGTCCTGCTTGATGACGGAGAGAGAGGATGAAGTGTATGTCGGAGAGGTTGAGGAGTATCAAAGTGGAGGTATGATCGATGTGCATCAGTTTAAGGTACACGCTGAAGACCTCCCCGTCTTTGCCCTTGTTGATGTTGGTGTCGAGCATGGCAATGCTATTATTCTGCTCAACCTCGTGGGCGAACCTTATGGTGGCGTGCTGGCTGTTCAGATGGTCGATGAACTCTGCCACCATGTATTTGTGTAGAATGGTTCTGGTGTGATCCATGCAGTGGCCACAGTAGTGAGGAAGGTGGTGAAACGTGACCAAGACTTTCTCCTCAAAGTCCTCCATGAAATGATTGCAACAACTGGGCTAACATGCCATCACATGGCTGCTCCTGTCAGCCGGTAGAAGTTGCCAGGTCAGTGCTAGTCATAATGTTGTCCGTCTTTCCCACGAGATACGGAAGAATGTTGGTCAGGAACCTGGCAGTCTTTTAAGTAACGGGCTCTCTGGACGCCACAATGGGCCAGAGAGGCACATTTTCTTTATTGTCTGGGAGCCCATAGAACTTGGGTGCATCTGCGGTAGAAAGAGCTTTCTGTACTGGTCGGGTGTCAGCACACCACCTCTTGTAGTCTCCTCATTATACTGAACCTATTACTCTTCAGTGAACTAAAGACCAGGAAAAGACGAGCAGCCGAAGCTTAGCGCACGTGCAATGAAAGGATGCTGTGCTCCATGTTTCTACTTTGGAGATAATGAACGTTCGCCCTCAGAGAGAGAGAGAAAGAAAGAGAAAGAACGAGAAAGAAAGAGAGAAATTTATATACATAGCGTCACTTGACCTAATAGATGTGTAAAGCACATTTCATATTACTAATGACATCACATAACAGAAAGCCTTTGAGCAGGTGAAATATTCCCGAGCCAAGGGCGACGTGACAGAAATTCTGAATCATCGACCTGACAATGGAGAACGATCTATCAGACTTCCCACGCCCAGAAGTTAATTTATCTTGAGCTTGAGCTCCAGACTACACAGTAATTAAGTGAACTTTGCTCAAGCTTTCCTACTGGCAAAATAAACGAGAGAGGTTAATGAGTGCGCTGAGTCTTATGATTGCCCAGCTTGTGCAAAAAAAAAAAAAAAAGTCCTCGCACCATTTTGTCGCACTGCACTCAACGAAGCTCGTCTCTTCATGCAGACGTTTTATTATCACGAGAAGCCTGCAAAGCAAACACGGACCGAGTCGTCCTTTGCCCGCCTGGGGTCACCTGCAGGTTTTTCTTATAATGACAGGTGAGCATTTCGGCTTAAGCTCGCCTCACACGGTGCGATTTAGTCGACGATTTAAAGGGGCAAGTCTATCTGCAGCTGAAATAATTTGCTTTAACTTTAGTTAGACTGGGATCAGGGCAAAGTTTCAGCCATAACTTTTCCTTCCATTCAAGAACCTTTCACAAAGTGAGGGAATAAATTTTCGTGTAAAATAGAATGAAATTTTTATTTGGAAACAGACTCGTCCGATGTAGAGCATCTGCTCTAGTCAAATGGTGTGAGGTCTGCTTTAAGGCGATGCTTCATTTTACAGAGAAGCCCATGAGAATTCGTGCACAGGGATGACCCTACACCCTGTGGGAAGAAAAATATTCCTAAAAGAGTTTCTCACTGCTTTTAAAAACGTGAGCTTTTCATGACTCGGTTCGAAAGGCTCCTAACCATACAGAAGCTATTCATTGAGAAGCAAAATTTGCCCCCTTTGCTGAGCTGCATGCAAACATTCTCCAGGTTTGCGTTGCTCTGTTTATTGACACTTGGAAATTAAAAAAAGTGGTGTTGCAAACGACGAGCGTCTAACCTGCTTCAGAAAATTAAAAAAAAAATCTCTGGTGTTGTATAAGGAAGCGAGGTTTCTTGAAAAGCGTGTAATGTCTGTCACCGTGTTACGTGACTCACAGATACAGAGAAAAAAACCCACCCAGGCACTTCATCGTGACAATGGCTTTGTTTTATGTATTGTCTTGAATTATAATATGGTGATCAGACAGACAAACTCGTGAATGTACAGACATTGAAATAAATGTAGTCCTAAATCCATTGTTCGTTTGTGCACAATCATACATTGACCGTTAACATTCTCCACCTGCTGGCTCCACCAGTCGTCATGGCTGCAGATGAAACGCCGTCTGTGGAAGACTCCATTATGTGAACTGGCCTACAGAGGTGAACAGCATTACACTTTATTTAAAAGTTTACAGGTGTGACAAGGCCACCCGTACCTTTGCAGGAAATTTGCCCGGTTTGTACAAAACCCAACTAATTACAGAGACGGTTGGGTCGAGGATCTGCGCAGAAACGAAGGACCTTAGAAGGTAGGTGACTGTATTAATCTGCGTGTATTAGGTGCAGGTAATAGCAACTAATGAAAAGGTTTTATGATAACGAGACAGCTGACAGATATTCGAGTATTCGTAAGACGACTGTGAAGCGTTGCTAAAATTATTATTATAATTATTGTAGCAAAGGTCAGAAATGGATTGTTTGCGGTTTGTTCACATCCCTTAGATCAACACACATTCTGGATATGACACTTTCTTAAATAAACTCTCCATTATTGGGAGATAATTTGTTAATAATAATAATAATAATTTTAAACTGGCACCAAACTAATAAAAAGCAGAGAGCTCACCCATGCAGCAGAAATGATAACACGTAGGTATATTTGGGGACAAAATGCTTTTCCGTTTGGTTTTCTTTTCAAGTTTTTTGCTGTGCATGCACAGTATAGGGACCGGGTGCACAGGAAGGTGGCAATCAGATAAACTGGTAACCGTTTAGAAACGTCTAAAAACTGGCTGACAGGGCTTAGCCATCATTAGTTCTTGCTCTTGCCATCGTGGACATGTACAGGCCGGCCTCAGATGGGTGGACGAAACCGAATCCAACAGGTGACCAAGAGAGAGGTCGCCTGACTTGACTGTAGTCCACTGCACCGGGGCTGGGAGACACTTTATGAAAATCTTTTCACCCAAAACTGAACGAAATCTTTAACGGTCACTGCATTTACTTCTTTCTTCTTCTTGGTGACGATGAAGATGCTGCCGATCATCATCATCATCATCATCATCATCATCATCATCATCATCATCATCATCATCATCATCATCATCATCATCATCATCATCATCACGTTTTATTGGATGTTGTCCAGCCATGCGATGGCGGTCGTATTAGTTTAAACTCTATTCCCCAACAGCCCCGAAAGTATGTGAGTTCCACCGACCTTTTCCTCGACATGTTTTAACGGCCGGTGATGTGTGGTGTCGCAGGCTGTTGAAATGCTTTTCGCCGATCAAGGAGCAGCGATTTAAGACCGAAGAACTCAAGGTGACCAGTTTGCTACTTTGGGTGGATCAGGCGAGGGGGGTGGGTGGGGTGGGGGAATGGAGTGTGAAACTCTTACGAGGTTTAGCCAAATCCAAAAATTTAAGAAAAAGGCTCAAGAGGGAAGCTTTCAGGGTATTTCTGAGCCAGTGGGTGCACACACAGACACACACAGGCAGAGAAAAGAGGAAACGAGGAAGAGAAGCACAAAGACAACTCATACACGAAAATGTGAAAATTCTTCTTTGTCAAAGTCAGCCACTGGTTTGTTTAAGTGTTTGTACACAGAAGTCTTACTGTATTTAGAGTTTGTTTGGATCTTTTCACACACACACACACACACACACACACACACACACACACACACACACACACACACACACACAACGTAGTCTTATTATAATTGGGTTCAATAACCCCAAAAGAATATTTCTAGACGATAATTATGTAGAAAAATAGATAAATTATAAAGCTTAGTTTAGCGTACATAATAACAGCTTATCAATGTGTGTGTGTGTGTGAGTGTGTGTGTGTGTGTGCGTGTGCGTGTGTGTGTGTGTGTTTATTTGTTTCTTTACGGCAGTTGTTTACCGTGTGTGTTTTCTAACACTCCAGAGTAACTTTATACGATTATTGCTGCCCTTAAGAATCACAATTAATGCAGCCATTATCACGCAGTAGTAATTTTCTCAAAGTTTTAAATGCATCGTTAAAGATTGACTAAATATTTATAGCCAGCGTCTTGTTGTGCTAGTTATTTGGTATATGGGAGAGAGAGGGAGAGAGAGGGAGAGAGAGGGAGAGAGAGGGAGAGACTATTATCATACTTCTGTCACATAAGCAAAGACGGAAGGGCAGCTTATATAGTTGCAAAGTTTTCAGAGATCTCCCTGAAACATTAGCAGTAAGCATTCAGACTGACAACTCAATTTTCTTCCAGCAAGTTCTTCACAGGACTAAGTAATTCACACTGGCATTTCACAACCACGTCTGGTGAACTCCACGCCGAATCTTTTTTTTTTTCGACGTGAAATTGAGTTTCCTTCATGTCGAGTGGTATTTCTACCTGGGAAGTGAGATTCCTTGTTCGATCCACCCGACTGTAGTACAGAAAGGGTGCCGGCTTGCACAGGGTGGATTGTTTGCGTGCCCGTTGCTCGGGTGTGTGCTAGCCTTTTCACCAGTCGGTGATAGCTTCCGGGTGAGATTGGTTTCGATAGCCCCGGCTAATAGCGTTTGATGATCGCCAACCCGGTTTGGCCGTCACTTTGTTTCTTGCCTTGCCCACCATCCCACCCGACCCCGCTACCCCACCCCCTCCAACATCTCCTACCTGCCAAGTAGCAGGGGTACTTGCCAATATTTCTTTCTCACTCCCTTTTATCAATTTGTTTCATTAGCTTAAATGACTCACTAAAGCCAAATCAATATCTGTTTCTTTATGTCTTTGCTGTCCCTGGTCGTGGTCGTCAATGTTGCTGGTTTGTGGTGGTGGTGGTGGTGGCGGCGGCGCTGAACAGGGAACTCGCGGCTTACCCAATCAGACTCTTTTTTTGCGCGGAGATCCAATCAGTGTCTGATTTTCTCCACAAATTATTAAATTAAGTTGAATTCTTTCACTGATATCTGCACATGCTACGATCATTGGTCTTCTGTCATGGCCAGCCAGTTGTGCTGTGGTTGTCATACAATTTGCAATTCGTTTCTCAAAATTTTGTTTTCTTTTCTTATTCCGTCCTGGGAGCCGAAGACTAACATCTCTTTACTAATGTACAGTATAATATTTATTTTATGTTTTACCCGGTGATTTGTATTCTTATTTTTAATGATAGTTTTAAACAGAGCTTCCGTACCCAAATGACAAACGAGTTTTGAGAGCTTCAATTGTGAAACAATTATAATGTAATGAAGTTGTTGATTAATGAGAGACTCACTCCGATTACTGATAGAGAGAACTAAGCATGTCACTAAAGGACGGGACACACTTCGCGACGGAAGGCCTCTACAGAACAGATTTTTTTTTTTGCACCTTTGTCATAGTTTTCCCATTCTCCACGGGTTTCTTTTTCACATCGCATGCAAAAACATCGATAAGAATCTGTCGACAGTGAGAAAACTTATACAGTACACTGTGGTTTTGACTTCCCACACCAGTCATCTGCACTGTCGAGTGTATTTAATTATAATGATATGATGGCGACCTTTCGCACGGGGTCTAGAGTACCTGCGGACTTGTCTTTTTTAAGAGAGCAGGACATCAGCTTTCCTAAGCAAAGTTTGGAGCGATTTACAGACTTAAAAAATGTCTGTCTCAGTCTCAAATCTGCCAGTGTACTTCCATTGTGCTTCCCGCCGAAGTACCAAGTACACTCTACGCATGCGCAGGCCTCAACAGGTCATTTCCGCCACGTGACTCTTTCAGGTGACAATTTAACTCACACGTCTGGTGTAATAGGACGTACGCACATACACTTACCTTGCATACGCACGACGCATATTACACACATACACCACGCTCGAGCCCCCCCCCCCGTAGGTAAAGATGGAGGTGAAGAGATTTCTAGTTGATTTATGGAA
>SMMW01000072.1:0-25138 GCA_004794655.1 Marisa cornuarietis
ATTTACCTTTAGTCTTCTTAGTTCAAAATATTTGTATCATACTCAGTTATGTTTCTCTTTCTACCTCCCGTGTCAGCCGGAGGAGGGCGCTGTGTGCTCCATGACGTCACCTCGCGCCAGTTTCCCTCAGGGTGGTATCCTAAGACAGGTAAAGGTTGGACCCACTACCAGAGATCCTGCCTAAAGGATTTCGCCTCATACCGTGAGTGGTACAACACATCGTGTATCAACAACCTGGACTGTCCTGACACATACAGTCAATGTGTGTCAGGCAGGTGTTTGTGTCCTTCAGGAACAGTCTTTAATGAACCCGAAAATACCTGTCGAGTTCAAGGTAAGTCAGAAGACAATGAAATATATTAGTATTATGATTCGTACTCAGCTTTTCCCATAAAGGCGTCAACCGTTAGCTTGTCTGTTTCTTACAGTAAGGATGCGCCGCTAAGTTGTATAAAAAACAAGAGAAATAATGTCACAAGTACGAGTAGTTTATAACTCAAGCATTCATGACAGTTGCGCATCTTTACAACAAATATTAATACGATTGCGTTGGGCCGCCCAGGTCATGTGTATATGAGGACTGGGTCAAGGACTTTACTAGAGGAGGATTTAAACACTTCCACCCACTAACTCCTGCTTAGTTAGATGATGTTAAACACACTGGCTAAGTATGGTCATAAGGGCGGCAAACGATAAAAGCCAGGGAAGCTTCGAAAAACAAACATAAACATTCAACCAAGGGTAGGGATTTTCCCACAAACTCACAAGATGGACCCAAAGCCGACGAGGAATGTTTTTTCAAGATCTGCCTCACCAAAAGCTAACAGCACCCCGTGTCTGTCTTTCTTCTCTCTCTCTCTCTCTCTCTCTCGATGCAAACGTTCAACAGTTCCTCTTGTTTGACTTCTTGTACTAAAGAAGGGCCTTCTGACTCAAGGCCCCAGAGGTTAGAGCGCTGGCTTCCGAACCGAGAGCGCGCTGGATCAATTCCCGATAAGCGCAGCAAACTTCCCCCAGTCGACCCAGCTGACGGGAATGGGTACCTGACTCCATAGAGGGTTGGGGAAGGTAAGGCAGCGAGGGAGAGGAGATTGGCACCACCCTCAGGTAAAAGCTGGCTCCGAGAAAAGTGGGGTCTCTAACACCTCACTCCCCTACCACCTGAAAAGGTTATGGGATGACCTTTACCTTACCTTTTTAAACTGGACATAAGCTCCCTCTAGCGACGCGGCCAATAAAAGTTGAGCCTCACTCGCGTTTAATGATACGAATGAATCACGATGTCCAAGCTTGTGTTCACCGAAGTGAAGTATAGCACCACTGAATTTCACAGGAAGTTAACTACACATGAAGACATGGAGAAATGTGATGCATGGTCCCGTTGCCTTGGTAGTCCTGTAGGCTGAGCTAGATGATCGGACTGTGAGTCCGTGGATGTTTCTCTACACCACTATAGCATCACGTGAAGAGGAAACCGTAGTCACCAGCTGTGGCTTGTATCATATCAGCATACATGTCTTTTATCCAACAGTCCATTTTTATTCCTCAAATGATCATCAGTCCGAGTGTGATGTTTACTCAATAATTCTCACGTGACAAGAATCTGACTGCAGTTACAAGTTTAATGCTCATGAAAGTAATATAAAAAGAATTTATCAAACTACAAGAAATACATGAGTAGAATATTTTAACTCGTGTAGGTGAGGCAGCACAAAGAAATCTCGTGTTATTCCTGACACCCTTCAGTGTTGGCCCTCGCCCCTCCTACTAAAAAAAAGACCAAAACAAAAAACTGCCTCTCACCAGGCGCTCGGTCAGTCACTCACCTTCACTCACTTCCTTCCACCTTGTTTGCCGGGAACACAGTCCTTACTTCCTCCGTCTGTCATCCCGGGCTGGCTGATTGGTTGATTGAGTACCTCGACATGATTTCCTTCTGAGGTTTCTTGTATGGTTTGTTAACTTCTTTACCTTCAGTGTTTAGTTTTATCTTAATTTTTTTCTGGAGCTAAGGACTTCATTTTATTTTTTAAGTCAGTAATTTAATAAATGCAGTATATTTTGTATCAGCGTGTAATCCAGCTGCTGAACTGTTATTTAATTAATTGTAGCGACTGAACTGGTATGTAAGCGGCAATGATTACTGCGATCTTTATTACTGTAGTTTATGCAATGAGGAACTATTTTGATGAAATTGATGTTTTACTTTAATGAAAAAGTATTTCAATGGCAAACAGAGTCATGTCGAGACTGGCAGACAAGAGGAGGCAAGTCAGGTGTCTACTCCATTCAACTGGCAGAAAACAGAGAGAAACTGAGAGTCTGGTGTGACATGGACTCTGGTGATGGCGGCTGGCTGGTATGTCTTTGTGTTTGTCAGTGTGTGAGGTGTTCATAATTTACTAATGCATTAAGTATATGCTGATATTTGTCAGTGTATGACAAACTACTTAATTCCGAGACAGTGAGGTATGTTTATGAAGAATGTATCACAGGTCATGTATGTTAGATTTAGAGGAGCATGTTTTTTGCAGCTGCACTTGTAATTTGTGTGTAACATCGATGACAATGAGTGACTGTCATTATTACAACATGTTAACACTTTCATGTCAGACAGAATGACTGTCATATCACATTGTCACAAGTTTCATCACAACCAGGCAGTCGCTTTATGCATCGTAATTGCTGAATGAATTGTGTTCAGCAGACACGTGACAAAGGGAGTGTAACAGTTCACATGTTTCCAAGGTAACGACCTTGTGTGTCACGGTCAGGTGTTCCAGAGACGTCGTGACGGCTCAGTGGACTTCTACAGGAACTGGACTCAATACGAAAACGGCTTTGGTGATGTGACTGGGGAATTCTGGCTGGGTAAGACTTCTGTTTAATTTCCTTTAATTTCGCTGTCTTGTTTGTTTATCATACTGAAAAGATTTTTTATTGATTCATTATTAGAAGCAGCAAGGCTTCCGTTTTCACTTGTTTTAGATAAAGTCTTTAGGAAGAAGTAATTTCTGATTACATTTACAGTTTTTATTTACATTTATGACAACAATTTTTAAAACTAAGAGATGTGCGATTATGAATAAACATTCAGAGGTCACAATTCACAATAATACTGGATAACATTATCGAAAAATCCTCCAAACACCGAGAATAAGAAATCGAAATATTATGCCATCTTCTCTCATTGCTAATATTTCGATTTAAATTAATTTCAAAGAGTGATAAAAAAGAAAATAATAATATGCAAAAGCAATGGTGTAAGAGTGAACATAAAGAAACTGGTAAATATTTATTTTCTTGGAAGTGGCTGCTTTTGTCACGAGTCATAGTTTATAGAAACATAAACATACAAACACACAATAATTCGTTGAGTGATACTGGTAGATGTTCTATAAACTCCATTGAGAAATACGATAGATGTGCAATGAACTGCTACTATCTCATGTTCTGTAAAAGCTTTTTGTGTAAGTCTAGCAGAGAGTGTGATATCTTCTTCTATCACACGCTGACGTTTCAACCCCGTTATGTCTTACATCAGGTTTGTCGAAGCTGTACTCGCTGACCAAAGGGAGACAACACCGACTACGTGTAGACCTCCGCGAGGTGAATGGAGAACATCACTATGCTGAGTACTCGTCATTCAGGGTGGATGGTCCTGAGACAAACTACAGACTTACCGTGTCCGGCTACTCGGGTAACGCAGGTACGTGTGCAGAATAAATTAATATAAAAATATCACAACAATACTGTTTAACCGCCTGGTGTGGTGCCGTGTGTGTGTGTACAATAAACAACTATTGAAATGATGTGTTAATAAAGTCAATAACTATAGAAATCACACAGAAGATTGGTTTGGTTTGGATGGAAAGTGCTTCTACTTTGAGGTGATTTCACACTATGGGGGAGAAGTAGGGAGCATACCAGTGAACCCGGAGAAAACTCCCGAAGGCCGGCTCTGCGAGCAAATGTCACATACAAAGAGTGTCCCGAGAAGAGATTTGAACCTCTCACTGCAATGCTGACAAGCGAGTGTTTAACCACTACACTAGGGGGCGCCAGGAGAGACACAGACCGGCCAGAGATTTTGAGAAAAAAGTACAAGTCATGGCTCGCCATCCTTTAACATCACTGATACGGTCTGACTCTTGTCTATTCTTTGTCTGGCCTGTGTAACAAAGGCACGTGGCTGCAAGTATATCAGTGAAGGGGTGAACAGTTTATAACTTGTAGCCAAGTGCCGGGATATTCATTCTTTTTCTCTCCTTTTCCTGTAATGAAGGCGCTTACAGCTTACACACTGAGCAGTCCCCAAATATTTTGTATGGAAGATATCGGGGGAAACCAATTCAAATGGTAAGCGGTGTGTGTGTGTGTGTGTGTGTGTGTGTGTGTGTGTGTGTGTGTGTGTGTGTGTGTGTGTGTGTGTGTGTGTGTGTGTTAATGTGAGTGAGAAAGATAAGTGGCGGCCATCATCAAGACATTTTCCATTTTCCAGTGTAGTGTCACTTGGCTAATAAAATGAATTATTCATCATCCTTTTTTCTTTACTTAGTCTTTTGAGTCCCTTACCACTCTGCAACCAGTTTATAACCAGGTTGTAACCAGTTTGTAACCTGGTTGTGAGCAGGCTGTGACGAGGCTGTAATCAGACTGTGATGCCTTCTTGTCTTCACTGACCCTATTCCTTCTCTCAGTACACGTGTCTTACATGCGGATGTTAGCAGGACCACGAAAGTTTGAGGCCAGCAGTTTCTTGTCTTTTCCATATCGACATGTGACGGACATGTGGTCACCCTACCCTGTAAGGTTATTTACACAGTGACAAACAGTTACCAGAAAACCAAGGAATCATACAGGTGGCACTGTGTCACTAGAAGTAAAGAACATGGTTGATATTTGCTGTAAGCAATGTGTAGTCTGAGAGGATTGGTTCATGTAACAAACTATTGGTTTTGTCGGAAACAACTGTTTGTCTTAATTAAACCTTTACTATTGTTAATAGCATTTTGTTTCCCATTGGAGCTTAAGTAAGTACTAAAGGTTATAATAAATTACACAATAATATCAATTATGTCAAATCTTTGTTTCGTCATGAGTTAAGTCAGTATGTTTACGTTTTCTAAGTTTGTTTCTCTTTGGCTGTAGAAAAATAGTTTAAAATTCGTAAAATAAAGATTGTGCTTGTTATTATTGTTACAATCGTGCAGGTAAAGAGCAAATATTCACACATTCAGTGTTTCAACTCTTGATGACTTCTCACATGCAAGTTAACTGCAGCGAGTTAGTAAAATTGGCCTTTGATTTTGTTTCATTGGCATAAATATTTCTTATATTTCTTTGGTCTTTAGACCGTATTCACGTTTTTGTATAGCAGAGGAGAAAAAACTGTGTAAAAAGAACATTTGATATTGAAAATAAAGTAAATTTGAAAAGAGAAATCTTTATACACAGACAGAATCCATGTTAAAAATCAGACCTAAACATTTCTGTCGACTTTTATGTTGTCCTTCAGCACAACTCTCATGACTGTTATCAAGTCATTTAAAACGACTCCATGATGAACCCCATGCTCTTATCTGTTGGTTTAAATTCACTTTTACTGGCATCATTGTCTGTCACCAAGGTAACCACACAGACACACATCAGTTGATACAATGCAGAGAATTTGATGAGCGACATCAACACATCAGCTGATAGAATGAATTGCACGAGATTAGCGACATCAACAGACAACATGTACCTTCTACACTCATTGTCTTTCTTTCTCTCCTTCTCTTGTTTTCCTCTGTAGTCTAGTCGACTGGGGGGAATTTTACTGAATTAAACCAGGTAGACTATTCAGTCTGTTCATTAGAACTTTATAACTAATGTCTTACAGTGTGTCTGTGTGTGTGTTCACAGGTGACAGCATGGCATATCACAACAACCAGAGTTTTACAACCTATGACCGAGACAACGACAAGACGAGTGAGAACTGTGCCGCTGTGTATCACGGCGCCTGGTGGTACTGGTCGTGTCACAACTCTAACCTCAACGGCCGATACAAGGCTGACGGGGTTGAAGGTCCTGATGGCATCAACTGGTATCACGCCCACAATGACATGAGGAGCTTCACGTTCAGTGAAATGAAAGTCAAGCCAGTGTAACACCGCCTGGTCTCCCCTCAACTCAGTGCATCCTGTACTGGATGACAGTACTAACTGTAGTACAATGACACTGAGGATAATAACAGAGACTTGACAACTGTACTGTCTAGTCAGGCATTTTATTTTATGATATTTGACAGAGTTTACAACAAAACATTAGTGACTGTGACAACATCTAACGAGTCCATACACACTGGACAGTCACACAGCCTGACTGACACCACGATTATCATTGATACACAGCCCATGCCAATCTGCCACAAACATTTCAATACTTTGTCTGCACTTGTAGACATCGAGTGTCATAAATAAACATCAAATTAAACTGTAAAAAAAGATTTGTATTTGTTTCCTTAATTTGTATCTGGCATGCTTAGTCCAGAACACGAGTATATATATATATATATCCCTTGTGGCGTAACATGTAAGATACTCGACTTTTTCCTTAAATGGGAATTAAAAACTAGACAATCTACATATAAAGTAAAAATCACATAACAAGTCACCCCTCTACTCATCTAGTTTACTCTCAAGTCAGTCGCATACCATCTCACAAATACCCGATGATGATGATGATCCATTCCCTTCATTTCAGTCATACAGTCGCACTAATAATATCAATAGTTATCAAAATTCCCAGCCTGCAAGAGATCCGGGAAAAACAACGGACCGGCAAGTGAAGGAGGCGAGGGGGCAGGGAGATGATAATAATAATAATAGTGAAAATTTGTATAGTGCATATTCACACTCGTAGAGAGCATGCTTTTAGCGCTTAAAACGGGGAAGAGACATGAACTAAGTAGATACAGAACACAGGGGACAAAATAAAACGACAGTACTGACAAAAACAGATAACAAAAGGCATCAAGTAACAGGAACAGAGAAAAATAGTGATGGGTAAAGTAGCAAGAGGAAGGGGGGGTAAGGACTAGCATTGTGGACTAAGAGTAATACTCAAGGAAGAGGTGCGTTTTCAGTGCAGATTTGAAGGATTCAGTAGTAGGAAGGTGGCGGATATGGAAAGGAAGAGAGTTCCATTGTTTTGCAGCACAGTAGCCAAAAGTCCTGTGACCATAGGTTGTTGTTCTGGTGACAGGAACAGTCAGAGTACGGTTGTCAGAGGAAGAGCCGAGTTGTCTGGCCGGAGAGTAAGGGATGAGAAGTTCAGAGAAATAGTCAGGACAGGAGTCTGCAAAGAAATTAAAACACAGCACAGACAGTTTGTACTGAATGCGAGAACGGACGGATAGCCAGTGTAGGAAACGAAGGAGAGGAGTGACATGGTCCCGTTTCCTTGCTCTAAGCACCAGACGTGCAGCGGAGTTCTGTACTCTCTGGAGTTTCTGAATGAGGGATGAGGGGCAGCCTGCCAGCAAGGAGTTGCAGTAGTCAAGTCGTGAAAGAACAAGCACACAGACAAGAGTGTTGGTGGCACGTGTAGAGAGAAAGTGACGGATGGCACTGATCTTACGGAGCTCATAGTAGGCAGACTGACAGACAGCTGTAACATGTTTATCAAGGGTCATGTCTGTGGTGACAATAAATCCCAGATTCCTAACGGATGACGTGAAGGTGATGTTGCTGTCGCCCACCTTGATGTGATTGGGCAGACTGACGAGTGAAGGTTGATGTCTTCTTCTATGGCACAAGAGGGCTTCCGTTTTATCATCATTTAGTTTAAGCTTGTTTTTTACCATCCAGCCCTTGACATCACTAATACAAGCTTCTAGAGAGCTAATAGCAGAGTGAGACTCAGCCAGTGGAATAGAACAGTAAAGCTGCGTGTCATCTGCATAGGACTGATGAGACACCTGGTGAGACCGGATGCATGATGAAAGTGGCTTAGTATACAGGATGAACAGGACTGGGCCAAGTACTGAGCCTTGGGGAACGCCACAGAAAAGTGAAGCAGGGCGAGATGTCTGACCATCGACTACCACAGTCTGGGTCCTATCAGTGAGATAGGAGTTGAACCATGAGAGGGCAGGTCCAGAAATCCCGTAGAGGGTGTGGAGTCTGTGAAGAGGCAGAGAGTGGTCTATAGTGTCAAATGCAGCAGACAGGTCCAGTAGGGTTAATGGAGAGACATCACCACTGTCAAGAGCAGATAATATATCTGGTGTTACTTTAATAAGAGTAATCTCAGTGCTGTGGAAAGGTCTATATGCCGACTGAGCTTGTGGAAGAAGATGGTGGTCTTGTAAATAGGCCCAGAGCTGTGTCAAAACTAGTTTCTCTATGATCTTAGAGAGAAAAGACAAGTTGGAGACTGGGCGGTAGTTGTTTAGCACATTGACATCAAGCGTGGATTTCTTTAGAAGTGGCCTCACCACCGCATTCTTGAACAAAGATGGGAAAACACCTGACGACAGGCTGACATTTACAATATTTGTGATGGCAGGAAGTAGAGTATCTAGGCACTCGAGAAGAAGGCTTGTGGGCATCGGATCTAACTCGCAGGTTGTTGCTTTAGCTTTTAGGATAACCGCTTTGACATCGGTCTCAGAGACTGGTAGGAACTTGGTCATGGAGCATCCTGGGAGGACATCACAGGAGATGCTGTCAAGCGCCAACGCCGAGACTAATGATGATCGAATGTCCGATATCTTGCTGGTGAAATAATCACTAAAAACTTGCGGCAGCAGTGAAGCAGGGTAGGCAGTAGGCAGTGGTGTTGCTGTACGAGATCCAGTCATTTTATTGCAAATGGCAAAAAGCTTTTTGGAGGAGGTGCAATTAATTATTTGGCCCTGAAGGTATGATGTTTTAGCCTCATAAATGCATTTTGCAACGCTTCGCTTTGCAGCATTGTAAATTTCCTTGTGGATGACGAGTCCAGTCTTCCGCCAAAGACGTTCAGCTCGCCGGCGCGTGCGCTTCAGGTCACGGAGTTCGACACGGATCAGTGAATACCAAGGCGCACATTTAGACTGGCGCATCAGACGTCGAGACACTGGGTCACGTGGTCATCAACTACTCGACGCAAAACACAGTCAAGTTGCTCGGCAGAGGGTGGTTGGAGGAGCGCCATCTGCAGCTGTGCTTTGAATGCCAGTCTATCAACATTTCGTAATGAGCGAGTGGATCTAAAAACTGGCGCCGATGATGGGCATTTGCGATCAAGTTCGATCAGTACACAGTAGTGGTCAGATGAGAGATCGTGGGAAACATCAACTGACTGGACTAAGTGGTCATCAGGTCGATGTATGACCCAGTCCAGGATGTGATCTCTTTTGTGTGTTGGCTGCGACACGGACTGTACGAGACGAAAGGTGTGCAACATTTCGGACAGTTTGACAGTGTCAGGGTGAGCACTGTTGTCGAAGTGCACATTCACATCTCCGAGGAGTATGGCGGGTCCAATTAGTGTATTGCTATAATCCAAGAGATCATGGAATTCCGAGAAAAATGTAGAGGCTGTAAGTTTGTTCCTTGCACTAGGAGGAGGTCTGTAGATGCAGAGCAGGTGCATCGAGCAATGAGGAGCCGAAGAGGAGACTTGTACAAATTCAAAAGACGCGTGAGGGAACGATACGACAGTAGTAAAAGACAGGTACTTGGCAAGTGATGATCTGTAGATTATAGCAATACCACCACCACGTGTAGGGCGGGGGAAAGATTTCAGGTAGTAGCCCACTGGAGTCAGATCGACACACACGCTCTCGTCGCCATGATGTTTAAGCCACGTCTCAGTGATGATGAAAATATCAAGGTGGCGGTCTGTCACAAATTCTACTATTTCAACTCGCTTCAGTGACTGTTGTGCGGACGATACCGACTGAGCGTTGAAAAGCCCAACATGGAGGCGAGTGTTCAGTTGTCGTGTGCGGGAAACTTGGGTGACTACTGATTTCAGGCGATCATGTTGATTTGGTCGCCGAGATGTAAAGTTATTTGACCCAGTTGGTCGGTCGTGTTTGCAGCTGGTGTTACTGGTGGTTATGTCAACTGGTTCACTTTGATCACGGCGATGCTGGTGTCGCCGACGACCGCCACGGAACGGGCGGCGTTTTCTTTTTCGAGAAATGTCACAGTGGCTATGAATGTTCAAAGTACGAAGCACGGTGCAAAGCGCTAATGAGCGATCAGAAGTCTTAAACCTCAGTGATATAAGTTCGTGCCTACCGTAGGTAATTTTCTTGTATGGGAACACGCTGGGGTGGCTGCGTCGTGCTGTCTGGTGCGTTGAGAGTGTCGAAGCAAAGGCCGGCAGAGAGGTTCGGTAGCCATGTTGGAGCACATGGTGTAGTAGGCAGAAGAAAGCCCAGCAAAAAAAACTTTGAAAACGTCCTTCTTCCACGAGCGAGCAATCCACAAACATTCCAGAGTAGATGTTTTCAAATAAGGAAGCAGAAGATGTAGAGCACATGAGAGAAAGATCAGTCAATCACAGTGAAAATACATATAATTTGTAGAGCTGCCCCATCAAGCACATGATGCGACAAGGGCAGGTAACTCTGATGACCTGATGTCGCACGTTCACTCAGCCACCTCCAGTGTTGCGCCCTTGACTTCGCCGCCATTTGCCAGGAGTTTTGTGGCACACGCTCTTCCCTGTACTCTTTTCCCGCGTAAAACTCTTCCTTGTTACTTTGACCTCCGCAATGAAAACACTCTCAATCTCCAAGTGCAAAACCCGCAATCTCTGAAGTGAGTGTGAAAACTGAGCAAAACATTCCATAAAGCAACTGTTATAACAGTGAATAGCCAACAATAGATCATTTATGATCGTTATAAATGTTGTTCTCCTTTTGTGTAATACTTAAGTTGCTGTAACCGGCCGGTCTTAACTGTAACTGTCATTTGTCGGACATGGTGCAACATTCGCTCACTTTTACATGACGCATGTCTTGTACATGGTGCATAGCCTTCAGACTCTGTACAACAGGCAGACATTTCTGAAAGTGTCTGCAATCCTCTGTGATGACAGGCATGTCCTGTCGAGAGAGTTTGTCCAGCTCCCATCGGGCCGCCGAGTTTGTGTACCTGCATGTAGGACTAACATGTAATGTCCGTCTGGATAGAGACAGACACTGACCGTCGTTTTGCAACGACAATGACAATGACAATTCTTTATTAACGAGAAGTAAATAAGCGAAAAGGTGCTTTTTTAATTTAGCCCTCGCCCCGTACGGGGAAAGAATAAACAAATAATTAAAAGAATACAAAAATAATTGGTAGTAAACATGAGATAAAACATCAAATAAGAGTGGAAGGTGAATGTGTGCAAGGTGATTGTTGTCACGTGTCGCATGCTGGCTCAGCCCGAGCTTTAGTTCTGGAGGGGGGGGGTTGCTGCGTCACTATAATCTGACGCAATTTTTATGTTTTTTTACGTAATGCGCGGGTGAGAAAAGAGAGTGGGCGGTTAGAGAAGAGCTGAAAGATAGAGGAAGAAAAAGCAGAGGAGCTGAAAGGCAGAAGAGCTGTCACCAAGAACATTCATCTATTGGTAATCCATTGTGCGAACGGAGTGATAGATATCTAGAGGAGACCGTTGTGTGGACGGAGAACATTTATCCGCTGAAAGACCGTGGTGTAAATGGAGTGACATTCATATGTTGGTAATCCATTGTGCCAACGGAGTGATAGTTATCTAGAGGAGACCGTTGTGTGGACATTCATCCGCTGAAAGACCGTGGTGTAAATGGAGTAACTTTTCGTCCATAGTTCTTTCCTGCAGAGGGGTGATATTTTAGGATATAGGTGCGGGAGGGGGTGGTACTGGGCAGTTGTAGGCGTCCTCTTTTCTCCCCGATCTATTGTTTTTAATTGTTCTTTCTCTTGTTTCTCTTATTTCATTTTTTTTATTAAACGTGTATTTGTATTGTTCTCACAGATATTGACATGGGTCCTAGAATTGGGAGGTGTTTCTAGAGGGCTCATCCATCTTTAGTAGGTGGCGTCGAAAGCTGTTCAGGAGCTCAGCTGCTTGAGATAGAGAGGGAGGCTGTCCACAGCTTGCTCCCTGAACATTTGAGACCAGATTTATAGAGGTCTATTCTAGGGATTGGAGTAGTTAGTTTTGGGGAAGTCCGAGTATAATTGGAAGAAAACAATGAAGCGAGTCTCGGGGACAGTTTACCGGTCAGTATTTTGTACATGAATATACATTTATTAAATTTAAGAGTCTTTTCGTTAGGGGCAGGACGCCCAGAGAGGTGAAGTCACTCGGCTGTATTGTCGGTTTGAGTAGAACAACTTTTATTGCTCGCCTCTGGACATTTGCTAGAGATTTCATGGAAACTCCACTAGCGGAGTCCCAGAGGGTGGAGGCGTAGTCAATGATTGACTAAATGTGGGTTGTATAGAAGAGTTTTCTTGCGTGTGGTTATAGGAAATGCTTAATTCTCGACAGCTGGTAGACTTTCTTGGAAATGTTTTTGCTTGTGGCAGAGATGTGTTGGGACCACGATAAGTTGTTGTCGATGGTAACCCCTATGAGTTTGTGGGACTGAACTTCCGTTATTGCTTGAATGCCAATATGGAAACTTGGCAATGAGTTGACTAGGTTTTCCTATTTTTGTCTTGTTTTGAAGAGCATGACTTTAGTTTTCTGGGAGTTGATCGACATGTGATTTGATTCCGTACAAGACTGAAGCTCGTCGGCGCTCAGCTGTATGAGGGAAGCAAGTGGCTCAATCTCCTTTTATGCACAGCCGCAGTCCATAAAACATTTGCCGGTACATCGGAAGCGGAGGTGGATTTCATTGCCCAGAAATGGTTGATGAATGCAAAGGACCTGGATAGATGACAAATACTAAGGATGCCATCTGATGGTGAAATTACAAAAATGAGTTTGTTAACTTTAAATTATTAATGTAACCATTCTCGTGAGTGCAGCACCAACACTACAACCCTATCACTAGTAATCATATGACAAACATTTTATTAAACAGGCCTATCTTCCTTTCATTTTGAACTAAGGATAAATTGACCATAATTTTTGTAAGTAAATTGATCAATTTTTGTTGTACATGGTTTGTTTAAAAACAAGATTTATGCTGTAAATAATTTAAACTGTTTAACCTTCTATAATTTGTTGTAATTAATAAAAGTGTATAATCGTATCTCTTGCCAAATAGTTGTACTAAGTTCGAGTGCAAGAGCATCCATGCACTTGAAGATGAGCGAAAGATGAGATTTTGAAAAGCTCTTGAATGTTTTTTCATGGTGTGCCAGGCTGTGTACTAGTGATAGTAAATGACTGGATGAGGGATGAAAGCGGGAATTTGAAAGGTTTAATGGATGCGGGCAAATAAAGGGGCTGCGAAAACCAGGTTGCAAGCGGAAATGTGAAGGGTTGGATGTAGGCAACTAACCGGGTATTCCCGCCTAGGCCACTCAAGGGTCCCACTTCCAAAATCCACCGGGTTCCCGGCGTGGTTTCCCGCAAGGGTCCCAGATCTCTTCCCAGACGGGCCCCGTCATTAACCCATGACTTCTTGCAGGATGATGATTTGCTATCACCAGCCTTGGTAGCTGCAGCATTGTTTAATGTTTAAAAATAATTCTAACTGTACCAGTAAAAGACGATTACAAGCTAACCGAGATACAGAGAATTTAAATCTCTAATGAGCACTTTCATCATTACAACACTTGCCATTTCACGTGCTAATGTGAGGCTGCTTTTGCTCACCATGACAACAGATCACGTGGGATTAGCCACAAGAATGTCAGGCCCTCAACTCAACACATCTACTGACAGTGACCATGTGAGTCAGTTCAGTAGGCACCTAGCGACGGGACACAACGGCCTTCTTGTGTGGTGTGACCTGTCTACACGTTCAGCGGTCCTTCACAATTGGTGGCCCCGACGTGATAGAATTATAGAATTGTGAAGGACCGCTGAACGTGTAGACAGGTCACACCACACACATGGACTACACGGCGCGCTTCACGTGTTCTTTCAATCAACACAAAACACTAAGATCTGCACATGGGTTTCTCGAGCTGTGTACTTAAGGTGGGGTTTCTAACGAAGTTGTATAGAGATCAAGATACATCAGTAATCCTTCAATAAATCCTTAAACATAAATCAATATATCAATAAGAGAACATGAATCACGATACATATCACCATCTCGCTATCATTACAATCAAAACCAACTCTTACAACTACTGAACCGATTCTCTACAGTTCCAAGTCATTAGGTATCCGACCGAAAAGGACGTATAAATCAATCGTCCCGCCACGAAAGTCTTTGGTCAAATATGAAGAGATCAACTTACATACAGTTTCCAGTCCTCTTCGCATTCATTCCGTCTCTAACACAGATATAGAATTATCTCCCTTGCCGCGGTTGGCGCGCAGAATCCTTCAACGGAGGCTCGTACTCCCTGGGGTCAGGCACACAGCAAATTTGAAGGTAATACTTCCAGGTCGTAGGGCACTCAGCTCCTGACGACTATGAATTCTAGATCGTAGGGCACACAGCTCACTGACGATATTATATTCCTGATCGTAGGGCACACAGCTCACTGACGATATTATATACTCCTGGTCGCAGGGCACTCGGCTCACTGACGACAATCTTCATCCAATCTTCTTGACCCCCTAATTCCTTGGCTATGCAAGGAATTAGTTCTGCTCCCCGCTCACTTACACACAGTACAGTTTCCTATGTCCTTACACTAGGACGTTAGGTCGGGGACTAAAAATCCAATCAACTCAGTTGCCTTACAGGAAATCTGTGACTACTTTACTCAGTCGCACTATGAACCATACTCACATTCATCAAATCTCATTCAAGGGGGACTAGTATTGCTTCTTAATACCTAAAGGGGACTAACTCTCATTCTCACATTCATATTTTCGCGTAAAGGAGAAACTAGCCCTGCCTTACAACCTAGCAGGGAACTAACTCTAGTTCCTCCCTTACTATCACGGGTCGATCCGTGACAGCTGTCTGTCAGTCTGTCTATTATGATAAACATGTTACAGCTGTCTGTCTGTCTGTCTATTATAAGCTACGTAAGATTAGTGCCATCCGTCACTTTCTCTCTACACGTGCTACCAACACTCTTGTCTGTGTGTTTGTTGTTTCACGACTTGACTACTGCAACTTATTGCTGGCAGGCTGCCCCTCATCCCTCATTGAGATACTCTGAAAAGTACAGAACTCCACTGCACGTCTGGTGCTTATATCTAGGAAACGGGACCATGTCACTCCTCTCCTTCATTTTCTACACTGACTACCCATCCGTTCTCGCATTCAGTACAAACTGTCTGTGCTGTGTTTTAATTTCTTTGCTGGCTCCTGTCCTGACTATTTCTCTGAACTTCTCTTCCTATACATCCCGGTCAGACAACTCCGCTCTTCCTCTGACAACCGTATCCTAACTGTTCCTGTCACTAGAACAACAACATATGGTCACAGGACTTTTTGTCTTCTGTGCAGCAAAACAATGGAACTCTCTCTCTCTCCATATCCGCCACCTTCCTACAACTGAATCCTTCAACTCTGCACTGAAAACTCACCTCTTCCTTGAGCATTACTCCTAACACAGTCCACACAATGCTAGTCCTTCTTACCCTCGCCCCTTCCCTCTTGCTACTTGTCTACCATCGTTCTCTGTAGAATCACTATATTTTCTCTGTTCCTGTTATTTGGTGTCTTTTGTGTTTTCTTTGTTTTCTGTTTGTTGTCAGTACCGTCGTTTATTTTTCCGTCCCTCGTGTTCTATCCATGTAGTCCACATCTCTTCCTCGTTTTAAGTGCTAAGAGCATGCTCTCTATGAGTGTGCATGTGCGCTATAAAAATCTTTATTATTATTATTATTATTATTATTATTATTGTTGTTGTTGTTGTTGTTGTCAATGAACTGTAAATAAGTTATATTAAAAAATTTGCAAAACCATTTGGGGAACTCCGAACTGGCAGCAGCAGTCTGACGTAATGTTATTGTAAATTTTTGCAACAAATTATTCAGACATTTGGAAGGCCGCTTGATATGGTCGAAGGTGAAGTCTTACACATTTCAAAAGATTTGTGATCCATTAGCTTTGACTACTGTGCACATGAAACATTAAATAGTCTGTCATGTGTAAATTGGAATCACTCATGCTTGTAATATACTTTGTGTACTTGGAACTTGTAGGTATGGAAAAAGATTCACCAAAACCTGTATATTTATGATTTTATCACTGAAAATACACTAAATTAAAACAAATATTACAGAAATAATTAATCAGTCAGTAAGGATCTTCCATTCAGCTTACTGTCCATCTCAGCCACCAAAATTCTCATCTGCTCATGTGCTGTTTCCAAACTAGACTATTCAACACTCTTCTTGCTGGTTGTTCACAATACCTCATTCACAAGCTTCACAAAGTCGAGAACTCGTCTCGTTTTCCGGATTCGCAAATGTGAACATGTTACACCACTTCTTTACTCTCTTCATCGACCACCAATAAAAGCTAAAATAGACTAGAAGCTCTCAACTCTCTGCTATGGATTCTTTTATTGCTCCTCCCCCAACTACTTTACTGAAATTTTGTCTGTCCACACTCCTGCTTGAAACCCTCGCTCCTCATCCAACTCCCACATTCCATCCTACCCTCCTACCAAGACAGTCACATCTCCCTCTGTGGAACTCTCTTCTAAATCACATTCACCACTCTTACTATAAGGCTACATTCAAACGTTCTCTGAAAACATATCTGTTGACAAAGTACTATCCCTGAATTGCTATTCTTAACTCCTTTGCAATATTGTCTGGCATGTTAACCATCATGTAATGACTCCATCTCGCACTGTTCACAGTACCTATATCCCTTCATACCTTCATCCAATGCTTTACATTTTACTCTTGTACCACATCTTTATGTTGCTGAGTGTGTCTATACCTCATCATCTACTGTTTGTTATCTAATGTTTATTCTTCATTACTGGTCTGCGCAGAGAGTGCAATCTATCTTTGTCATGATACTGCTCATTACAAGTATACATTATTATTAAATGACCCGTACTACTACTACTATAACAAACACATATAAAGATGGTCAGTTTATCAGTTGATACACTAATGCTGTGTACCATATTTTGGCTACTTAGGTGCGCCATGTTGCATTTCTTTTGCATGATTTCCCCTTATTTGTTAACAGCTAAAAAAAAAACAACAAAAGAACCCAGTGTTCTAAAGCACAGAAAACAAGAATGCAGAGAAAACTAGGATGCTCCAAAAACATAAAGCATGTAGCATAACATTTTTTGTGGTCCTTATCATCTTCTAAGTTCATAACATGCTCAGTTGACAAGTAACATGCTCTTTCTTTTATACATTGCTCAATTAGGATTTTCTTGTCAGACTATTCCTACAGTGGTAGCTGTGATTGTTTAAATTTTTTTTAGTACAGCAAACATGGCTCAGAGGACTGCTTCTCATCTCTTACAAGGGACGCAAATCCAGAGATTACATACAAAGCGCAGTTGCCCCCCTTGTGAGGTCCCAAGAAATCCTACTCAGTACTCACCCCAGTGAATAGGTGCCAGTTGCTCAGGTTGAGCAATGTTGTGCACAACAACAACCACTACAACACTGTCCACCAGTGAGGGGTGGGGGCAGAATGACAGGTAATGAGAGGGCGCACTTGCGACTGAAAGGGAAACTCGTCAGTTACAGTTATCTTTCCTTACTAAGTTGATGTTAAGAAACACAGCCTGGTACAAGCCAGCGAAGGTGATCGTGTGAGGCAAGGCGGAACATTTTCTTCTGCAATAAACTATCATAAGGCCAGATTTAAATTAAGCTCCAAAGGGAAGCTTTTCTACACCTTCCCGAAGGACGAAGATAGGTAATAGCTATGAATTTATTGACAATTTGCAATGTGCACTGTAGTTGAGAGTTGTCTCCTACAACGCAGTTGCTTGTCACTATAACTATTACAATTAGTATAATGATAATACTGTGAAAGTGTGAAGTGGATCCTCACTTACGTGATGATGAATCTACTGACATTTTTTTAGCATTCTCATTTAAGGCATTAGTCACTGGGATGAGGTGTTGGTGGTAATTTTTATAGTACACCTGAGAATGCAGTCTCATTATGCTATTACTGGCTTGTTATGCACGAATAAAATATGTTACTACTATATTGAAACAATTATTACAATAGGTGCAAAATATGGATGAATTTCTAAAAAAAGAACAGATTCTGACCACCTTACACCATCTGATGTGTATAGAAAGGGCTACTTTCAATGAGTCAACACAACTGTCAAAACCAGAAAAAGTCTCAAATGCTAAGCCGACAGTTTTCTCCATTCCAAATCCACTATGAAAGGTTGACAATTGACAATTACTAGATGATAATATATTCTCATATATATGTATATATGTTTGCCCCATTGTTGTGGTAAAGAACGTCTTCATATTCTGCCGCCAAATCCTCCAGCAGAGACTCAAACTTCCGGTGGTTGAGCGCTTTTGATTTAATAATATTCACAACACTTATCACAGGTTCAATCACGTGCTTAATATCCAATGCTGATTTGCACAAACTTTCTTGATGCAAAATAGAGTGAAATGATAAAATATCACTGCCTGGATTTTCAGTTGTTAATTTGTCTTTCAAACGTTTCACCATTCCTATGTTTTTGCTAGTGAAGGATGTGGTGATACTGGCCATCCTATCCCATGACAATCCTCTTTTTTGCACACAGTCTACTGCACACTCAAACAAGTCCTGACCAGTTGTATTTTTCATTGATTCCATGCTTAACGATTCTTCTGTGATGGTAAAAGTATTGTCAATTCCACGGATAAAGATGAGCAGTTGTGTGGTGTCTTCATTATCTGTGCTCTCATCTAATGCCAATGAATACCACACCAAATCACGGCTTGCAGTGTCCAGCTGTTGTATGAGTTCATCGTTGATCACAACAGTCCGCCTTGATAATGAAATGTTTTTAAATGTATTTCTGATTTCTGGACACACGACACTTGCGCAATCGACCATGCACTTTTTTATGAACTCCCCGTCTGAAAAGGGCTTGTTGCATTTTGCAATATTATATGCTACCATGAAACTAGCCTCCGTTGCACTATCCTGGATGGTTGATTGTTTGGAAAATATAGTCTGTTGTTTCTTGAGCTTTGCAACATACTCCGCAGCTTTTTTCTTTCATTCTTCTTCAGAAAATTTGCTGCCAAATTCGCGATGTTTCGTTTGATGGTGTCGCTTTAAATTAAACTCCTTGAAAACAGCAATCGTTTCGCAACACAGTAAGCACACTGCCTTATCGTCCGTTTTACAAAAGAAATATTTATGTGTCCATTCTTCATTAAACACTCGACATTCCGTATCAACTTTACGTTTGTTTGAAGGATTCATGCTTTTACTCATGTCGGCAACGTGTACTGATATGCGGGTTTCCGAGTGCTGCAGTTGGGGATTTCCGCACTGAGTACGCATGCGCGTTGCCGGCTCTCACAGTAAAACGCATAAAAGTGGAATCATAATTCGCGGCGGCACCAAACAGAGTTTCGGTTGAAAACTGTCAAATTTTGTGAATATTAAAAAAATCTTATATGTTTTGGCGGGCGTATGAAACGGCGAGGCGGGCCGTATTTTGCCCACCCCTGTGCTAAAGCATACCCCAACATGCCATCAGAAGGAAGAGAAATCATAGTTGTTGATCAGTTTGAAAGTGGACTTCCATCCAAGGACTTGATGAGGCATGTTCAGTTCAATCACCCCTCGTCCATTCACGAAGCCGTAGCTCTGGCTAGCGAGTTCGAGTCGTTTGATGAGAGGTTTGAAAGTAGGAAACCTGAGGATCAAGAAGCTGTTAGAAGTATTCGTGAAAACACATCAGAAAGTGAACTACTGAAGGCATTCCAAGACCTTAGTAGGTTAGTGTCTAGCACGCTAGAACAGTTGTCACAGAAGGCAGTAGGTGGTAAGACTAGAGGAAAGGACAAGAACAGTCCTGTGACTTGTTACAGGTGTGGCGAGAAGGGTCACAGTTCACGACAGTTCACGAAGGCCCAGTGTCCACATCCAGTAACTCAGACGGTGACAGCGGCTCGCAATGAAAGCGTGTTGGGAAAACTCGAAAGAGTCCCGCACTGGACCCGGAGAGGAGGGACGGGTGTCGACAGGACCCGTGTAGACACAGGTCAGAAGGTCAGTTTAGCGAGAGAGACATCCGTCACAAGTGCGAAAGTGGTAGCGAGTAACGATAGTAAGGAACAGATGAGGGTACTGACTCGTGCGCGTGCGCGTGGTCAAGGCTTGACCGTTCAGGGTTCAGCTAGCGACATGCAGAGTAATTCTGGTGCGTGTTGTACCTGTGAGCGACAGCCAAAGCCACGCGGCGAGCAGGACAGGTGATACAGGTAGGACTGGCGAGGTTGCACACAGCGAGCGGGCGGCACCTGCGAGTGATGATGTTACCTCCGCTGACGTGTCCGAGGGCAGCACACAGGAGGGCGTGTCTGGTATGTCTGTAGAGGACAGAGAGGTAGAGGGACAGTGTTGTGAACAGAAGGAGGCTGAAGCCACAGAGGTAGTTGGCGACAGTAGTTCTGTGTGTGTCCCTGCTGTCAGTGGTGTGCCAGAATGTAATCCCTGTATGATAGAGGAACAGTGTGAACAGAGAGAGGCTGAAGCTAATGAAGTAGTTAGTGACAGTAGTTCTGTGTGTGTTCCTAGTGTGTCTGTGTGTAGACCCTGTAGAAGTGACTGGGTAGAGAATTGGTCTCGTGAAAAACTAGTTGAGCTCCAGAGAGAAGATCCTGTAGTCGCCATTGTGGTGTACCATAGGAAAAAGGTAGATAAGCCACCTAGAGAAGAGATTTCTAAGTATAGCTCCTCTGCTAGAACACTATTAGCTCAGTGGGATAGTCTGAGGATAGTGCTGTACTTCTAAAGAGGTCCCTTCTGATATAGAAATATTACTGCTGGTAGCTCCAGTGTCAAACTCCGCGTGTACTGGCCTGGTATGGCAGAAAATTGTGGGGCGCCAAGAGGGGAATTTTATCAAATTTGCTGTATAATGTATAATTATAAAATGCAATGTATAGCTATATATTGTATTTTATACTTATAGATTGTATTTTATATTTTTACAATTCATTCTATACTTATAGATTGCATTCTATAGCTATACATGTATAATTATACATTGCAATGTATAGCTAGAGAGAGAAAAACTCGGTAAAAACCGAAGTGTTTCATTTATATTATACTCAGAAGTTGCTATCCAATTCATTTTATATATATCTTTCAATTCTTTAGCTATAGAATGCATTCTAGCTATACATTTGAAATCTATATTTATAGATTGCATTCTATAACTTAAATTCTGACTTGCAATGTATACGGAACGAGGCTGGCTCATTTGCATATGGGAAAAGAAGGTCAAAGACCAACCAATCAGTGCGCTCGTAGCAATGGCCGGAGAGTCGTCTGCAACTTCATTTTTGATTAGCATGGGATCGTAGAGACAAAAAAGTTTTGGTCGCAGAATGTGTTGTTTTGTTCAAATGTGCAATGAATCCAGTGACCGTCTGTTAACCTCGCTTTCTCCTTCTGTAATCCTATTACTTGTAAGTCTTGAAATGTGTCAACTTTTACCAGACAAAGGGAAGGGCAGGGCGCAATACGAGACACTATGGCCACCCCACTACCTGCAATAAATTAGGGACCAGACCGCCGTCAAGCTGAGTGAGTGCTGAATGCCATGCGCACGAAATCTCCTTCCCTCTCGTATTCTGTTTGGAAGAAAATGCGGATAGTCAGACGTTAAAAAAACAAAGGGGGTTGGGGTTCTGTTCTACTCGACCCTTAGACTTATAGTTTTCCTCTTGAACTGCATAGTTTTGTAGTTGCACAAGAACGAAGAAGGCCATTGCTACGAGCGCACCGATTGTTTTACCGATTTTTTCTCTCTCTAGCTATACATTGCAATGTATAATTATAGAATGCAATGTATAGCTATAGAATGCAATCTATAAGTATAGAATGAATTGTATAAATATAAAATGCAATCCTTAAGTATAAAATGCAATGTAAAGCTAGAAATAGCAAATTTTAGAAAATTCCCCTCTTGGCGCCCCATACTCTGCAGGAGAGAAAGGTGTGAACCTGTCCAGCCCTGCTTGAAGGACTGTGCAGTCAGGTGTTGGTGGGAAGAGAACGACTCGTGAGTGGAACATGACATCACCACCAATTAAACTCCCAGTGCCCTGCCAGGTTACCAAGGACGCCACCACGCGCTAGGCCGGGAAGCTGTGGAGCCCGAAAAGTGAAGCGCCTCCCGTACGCCTCCTGCACGTGACAGAGTGACCACCGAGTGACCGATCGCAAGCGGTACAAGTGTTCTACAGACACTGGAGAAGATTCTGGTGTTATGCTTTGATGAACATTGTGAAGAAGAAGAAAAAAAAAGATTCATGGACTGAACGATGTTTTCTCTCTTTTTTTTTTTTTTTGGCACATGTTGACGATTTGCAAAACTTTCAACTATGAATGTTTGACATGTTTATATTTTAGAAGATGTGTTGCAGTTCTTTTATTTTTGGACTAATTTACTTTTTAGTAGGTACATTAGGTCTGAGGAAAGGGGAATGTAGCGGGAGCGCTAGACAGCTTGTACCACTGACGTTGCTTTCTCCCTTCCACCCTGCACCCCCTTCCACCCCACTCTTAGTCGCGTGAGCGGAGCATCGCGAGGCAGGCTGACCACACAACGGGTGACGTAGCACCCAGCTATTTCCGTATAAATACCAGAGAAAAGTCGGTCTCTGGACCAGTAGGGCCCCCGGTAGTGTAGTGGTTAAAACACTCGCTTGTCACCACTGCAGTGAGCGGCTAGGGGTTCAGATCTCATCTCGGGACACCCTTTGTATGTGACACCTGTTCGCAGGGCTGGGCGGCGGGGGTTTTCTCCGGGTACTCTCTGTCGACTCCCCCCTCCCTTACCCCCCTTAGTGCAAAATCACCGCAAGGTGGAAGCACTTTCCAACTAAATAAACAACAACAACAACAGTCTCTGGACCTGTTTGTCGAAAGGCGACTGGTCCTGCTTGGACGAGCAGTAAACTGGTGGTTCGAGGTTCGAGAGAAGTATCAAGTCTGCCGCAAGGTAGCTTGGTCCGCTGAAAAGAGGCTCTCATCACCTCAACTACCTCCCCAACCTTGCCCCCCACCCCCACCTGAGTGCGAGAGAAGTATCAAGTCTACCGCAAGGTAGCTTGGTCCGCTGAAAGGAGGCTCTCGTTGCTCCACCCCCTCTTTATCCCACCCCAGGGAGTTAGGTGTTAGGATTTAGCTAGGTAGGTTAGTTAGAATAGGAATAATAGCAGCTGTAGGTGTAAATAATGTAAATACAATTTATGTCTCTGAACTTACTCATTTGTGTAAGTGTCTTAGTCCGTATGCTAGCGTGATGTATGTGTCGTCATCGTGTGAACGAGATGAATGAGAATCAGTGGAGAGAAAGAAATTGTGTCGTCCATTGTCATTGTGTCGAGCAGCGGAACTCACACGAAGATCAAGGAGATGAGAGATACACCGCAGAGAACACACTTTGGTTTAGAGACAAGCAGGTCTTTTGTGGACTCCAAGGTCGGCTGAGTGCGGGTGCCGTAGATGGAAAAAAGAAGACAACGCTAGGCAGTATATGAGACAAGGCACCCGACTAACGAGAGCCAGAACTTTAGAAAGAAAGTTCTCCTTGGAAACTTCCGTCCTCTCCCCTGGGAAAAGAAAGATGAATGGACTGATTTATGGCGCTAGGGCAGTGTAAGTGTAGTAGCGACCGGTCAGTCCGGTTACACTTGTATTCCAACTCTCCCAAACTCCCCTCATCTAACCGATTCCCCTAAAAAGAAGATATAAAAACCTGTTCTTAAATGAAAGTCATTTCCTATCACGGCTGTCGTGTAGGATCGAGTTTTGAAGAGACGCAAGTGAATCAATGTTTTTTTTTTTTAAGCAAGTGAGCATAAAGAAGTGAAACCTCTCGTTATTTGCTTTCTCTGGAACGGGCTTAGTGAGGGGTGAGGTTATTGAGGGGAGGGGTTAGTGAAGGGAGGATTTATGAAGTAAAACACAGCACAGACAGCTAGTACTTTGAGGGGCAGCCGGCCAGGCATGTGGTGTCGTCTACCCCAGGGTTCAGGAGTCCGTACTTTAAGGCTCTAGGGGCCACCAATGTACCCCTCTCCCTACCAACACACTCTCTCTACCGGGGTAGTTAGCTCTGAACGCTGGACACGAAGTGTGGACTGTGAAGACAACCGATCGTGACCTCCACAGACGCTGGCCCTTTCCTGTCACATACCATGCAACTACTCAACCTGTAAACATAGTAAAAACCCATACGCTTCTAGGTGTAGTATTGGTATTCATTTGGCATGGTCTCAATAAATCTCAGCAATAAGCAAAGAAAACCATCTGGACCAGGAGCCTTGATAACATTTACTCGCCTCAAGAGATCTTTGACAGAGGACTGGGCAATCACCAACCCATGCTCAGGGACCAGAGAATGTTTAATACAGAAACATTGAGAGAGAAGTCCTATCGTTCATCAGTTGTAATCAGACATTTTGTCGCCTGAATGATTTCTGTCGACTGCCTAAACACTAAAAAGCTGAGAGTATAAGCCATCGTCCAGATCAGCCTCACGATAGAACAACAATAAAGCCACAAATCAAAACACGGGTGAGAACACGTGGCGACATGGGAGGCGGAGTGAAGACAGTTTGACATCTCGCATTACAGGGTCTATCAATGATTTCAGATACCATCAAGCCATGATAACATAGATGGCGAAATTTTACCGCAGAACAAGGATCAACAGGACTTTACAGACCACGTCAATATTCACGTTGCCGCTGTCATCTGTTGTTCCTGTTAATCCTCTTGTTTCTCCTTCTTGTCAGCCACAGGTGTTACTCGACTGCTGGGTATGAGAAGAACGTTCCTTTGCTACATACGACTAATCCTATCATCAACAATTATTGATCAGTTAAA
>SMMW01000074.1:0-102500 GCA_004794655.1 Marisa cornuarietis
TTCCTTTTCAAGCTCCGCTGAAACATCATCTCGTCAAAGCTCACAAAATTCTCGCCAATGTTTTTGTATCTCCACCGAGCATCAGGCGACTTTGTAAGACATTTATTGATATCACTGGACAAATCTAAGGGCTTCTCCCCCAGGTCATGAGCAAGTGTCGAATTTCAAGCAACTTTGGTAAAAGGATGAAGAGAGTCGATTTCTGCTAACAAGTGTCAGCTCCTTGTCCTCGCTGTATCCTAACCCGTTGAGCCGCTTCCCCAGACTCACATATTTGTTTAGCTTAGGAGACTCGTGCCAACACCGACCTCGCAAAGGATATTCTTAGTAAATAGACACTTTGCCAATAACAACTTATCATCAGAGGCATTTTAGTATAATCTAGCACCGAACATCAGTTCTGAACACGCAGGTCAGAGTGCTCGATATAAATGCTTGAAAGCGAAAGAAAGAAAGACAAGGGGAAAAAAAAGGAATGTGCATAAAAATAAAACAGACAAAACTATATTGTGTCTAAAGCATAATTCATAACAGGGAAGCAATCTTCGTTAGATATAATAATAAAGAATAATAATTCAGTTTGTAGCACATTTCCCCGTGAGGAGGCGAGCTCAGTGGGCTGCGCATGACAGACTACAAATGAAACAACAGGGAACATAAAACACAAAAACAAAAGCGTCAGCCCTCGGATGACACCACAGCCGACATCAGCAACAATTGTGTGGACCCCGCCAGAAAAAAAATCTTTCAGCCAAAGTGACTACAGCTGCTACAAAAACTGCTAATACTACTGAAAAACTTGTTACTGTGTGGGAAAGCAGAAAAGTAAGCTGCTTGAACGTGATTGGCTCACGTCAGTCACGTGACGCGCAGTGAGTAGTCTTGTACCCCATGATAATCACAGAAACTACCGAGTTAAAAAGTACCGAGAGTACAAAGTGTTCCTTGTTGTTGTGTGTGCAATGCGTATCGCGTAAAAGTCATCGACGAAAGTATTCGACATCGCCTTCCAGTAAAGGAAAACCGTTTGGAGATAAAGGATATAATTTGTGATGATACCTGACTTTCAATTAACTGTACATAATAAATAACTTTCGAATAACCACCTTTATTAGTCAACATGACAGGCCCAAAGAAACCGTACATGAAACTTAAGGTAAAGCTTATTCCCTGCTTTGGTTTAGGTTTCTTTTTTTCTTTTTTTTTCTTTTTTCTTTTACGTCGTTTGGGGAGTGAAGGGATAGAGACCTCATGTGTTTTGCGGCCAGCTTGATGTGAGGGCGGTGCTAATCTCTTATCCCTCGCTACTTTCCTTTATCCAACCCTCTTTGCAGTCTCCAGGCATTAGGATTGCCTTGGAGAGGGGAGAGAGGATATGCTGCGGCACGCGGGTTTCGATCCGGGGCCTTTTGCTTCGGACACCTCCCCACATAACCTTACCATCATCGTTTCCTAACAAAGAGTTCAAAACAACTTAGTTTTGCCACTAAATAAAAATATATCTAAACAAAATATGGCTTAAAAGAAAGCTCAACTTTTTTTCTTTCAGTCTGTATTATTTACAGTTTAGTTTTCCATGATCTGCTCTCTCTATACACATACCACCGCGCCATCAACAAGCACGTGCTGCTCGTCGTTGCCATGAAAGCGTTGCCTCGTTCTTTCTCATTAATTTTGTTAGTTTTTACGATAAAACATCAACTTTCTCTGACCAAGAGGTCATTTTACGCCCAGTGACACTTTGGTGTCTCTCATTAAGATAGAGTTTAATTGCAGCACAGACCACGATGCCAACTGTGGGCAAGATTTAATTTCTGTGAAGCCTTTGTTTAGGCTGCGAGCTTCGACTACCGCGTGGACCGAATGTTGGAAAAAGTAGTTCCATCACACGATGCTACAGGTACAGTCCACTTTCTCCTGTCGTAGTTCAAATCCTCTCTTTGTGTTTCTGAAGGCCAGCCTGGTGTGCTACCCAAAGCAACGGTTAGTTTAATTTAAACTGAGCTTTCTTGTCTGTGTGCATCAACAATATCACTTTTTATGTTTAATAAGTGTTCCAGGAAATTTAGTATTCATAGTATGATAGTCTCGGTTAGCATACATCAGCACACACACACACACACACACACACACACACACACACACACACACACACACACACACACACACACACACACACACACACACACACACATCTTCATGCTTTTACTTGCATCTTGAAATGTAGCAATTACCAATTCCAATAATAAACTATCAAAAATCTAAGACATCAAATCGATAACAATTCTTTACACACATTCCTTACAAAGAGCACACATCGCAGATTCCTTGCAAGTTATCTGCATAGTGATAAAAATGTTATCTACACAGGTCACTTCGAAATCAAGAAACACACTGCCCAAGACACCATAGATAATGTCTTAACAGCACAGGAAATTATACAAAATTAAACGAGAAAGGAAAAATGGAAAAAACACCCAGGGCCTGTTTGAAAAAAATGTACAAGCTGAATAACAACCAGTTTCATTGAAAGAAATGATTGAATGAAATATTGTCATGCATACTAGTGCCCATACCTTGCTCTTTGGGTAATGACCACAAGTATTGTATAAAATAATAGTCGTCTATGTTATGGTGAAATTTACCTCTTGCTCTCATCACCATAATATACATTACTGGGCAACATTTGGGACCAAGTGGTGTTCACATACGACACACTACTAGGTGCACAAAGTGAAGTTAGTCATGTACACAAGAACAAAGTTGATTCATTGTCTTGTCAACGATGAATCCTTTGGGAACTGAAGCATACCTTTCCGCTAATATGTTTACCTGTGCATTCAACAACAAGAGTTTCCCAACCAGCGATTGGAGATTCGGTATTTTGTGAGCAGCTTGTACCAGCCATCCTGCTTTCCCTGTGCTGGACCCAAATGGAGATTTGAACAGGTGAGAAAATTATTATTATTTAATTTCTCGAGATACGTATTTCTCCTCTGGCTTTGTCCATGGATGAAGATGAAGTAGTTGAGGGAACGGACGAGTTTGATTGTGAAGGAAACATATTTCTTAAAGTTGGGGGTTGGGGGAGGGTTGAGGCCGGACTTGAATGCTTCAAATTTAGAAACTTAAAGTTATAAATCACTGGCAATGTTAACATGTGCTTTAGTGTTTACATTATGGGAATTAAGAGTAAAACTAAGAGGAGGGAAGTAAGAAAAGAAAAAAATCTCGAACGAATAAATAAATGAGACGAAAAGGAACAAAGGAAAAATGAGGGGATGAGCAAAGAAAAACAGAATATTTTGATGATGATGATGATGATGATGATGATGATGATGGTGCACCTTATTGTCCTGACTAAATCCGCACTCAGAGTGGGTAAAATACCGCCAGCATACGGCACTCAGTACACCGTATTCTCCTATCCTAAGTATATGTCACGTGACAGTAGTTTACCAATCAAAAGCTACGTCAGCTAAATATGGCGACGTCACGCTTTGTAGGGTTATTGAATGAATCGACATCGCATAGAGACTGCAAATTTTGTTTGGTATAGTCGTATTTATGTTTTATTATAATTTTATGTAGGTAGAGACGTTATAAACAAAACTTTATACAGTGAGATATACTTCCGGTTTTGGGTCTTCCGCCGTTCAGTACACAGTAACAGGATTGCTTATATTTATGTATTCTTGTTCTAATAGAGGTAAGTAAAATTATTTCACTGCGTCATACCTCGTCATAGATACCCATTATTATAGTATCATGACAATTTGGCTCTTTCTGTTTTATTTTCAATATTAAATGTATTTGCATTAATCGTGTGTAGGTACAATGCCCAAGTTCAAGAATGGCGGTGGATATAGCGTAATAAGAAAACGTCCCAAGGAAAAGAAAATGAAAATAAAGACGATCAACCCCTTGACAGGACGAATGGTGACCATTAAAGAGGTACAAGGCTCCTTTTTGTTTCCTGCTTCCTCGCAGCAACCGATCCCAGCGACATCATGCATGGATGCACTTGATTCTATAGCCGTGGGTATGTATGAAGAATTTGCCATTAATGAACTGCCTATAGTAAACTGGAGACAGTTTTTTGTTTTGTTTTTGTTTTTTGTACTTTTGTATCGGGAGCTTTGCCTGCTCTAGATTATTGTAAAGACCATCTTACATAATGCTGTAGTAAATATCTACAAAACAACATCAACCTAAAATCCCCAAAACATTCATATACAGGAGTTTTAAAAATAATAGATTTTCTTCTTAATATCATAGAAAGCGGTAAAGAGCAGCGACAAGAACAAGACACAGTTGTTGCTGTTTCCTCACAGCAACCAGTCCCAGCAACATCATGCATGGATGCATTTGATTCTATAGCAATGGGTATGTATGAAGGATTTGCCATGAATGAGCTGCCTTTAGTAAACGGGTGACAGTTTTGTGTTTTCTATGTTTGCATCAAGAGCACCGCCTACATACATTATTGTAAAGGCCATCTTTTGTAATGCGATAGTAATTCTGTATAAAACAACATCAACCTAAAAACCCAAAACATTCATGCACATAAGTTTTAAAAATAACAGATTTTCTTCTTAATGTCATAGATCCAGAAAATGGAGTAAGCTCTTACTGGAAGAAGAAAGCAAATCGTTCTGACAAATGGGAACAGATACGTCAGGAACTGCTGGTGGTGCACACTGAGCTATGTGCTTTTCCAGATCAAAGCCAGTGTATCTGTTGTGGCTTCAATTTACCAACAATCCGCTGCTTGGATTGTGGCAGCCATGCACTTTTCTGTGAGGACGACTTTCTTGAGCGTCACAAGAATGCTGTATTTCATAGCCCAGAAATATGGAATGTAAGGAACACTTAGTATTTTGGGGTTGAGGGGTAAATACATCTGCAACACAATATTTTATGTGGATGTCAACTTCATTTTTTGACAGCTTCATTTGAACATGAAAATTATTAAAGGATTTTCTTTTTTTTCCTCAGGGATGTTGTTTTGTGCCGTATGCAGCCAACTTACCTGTGCTCGTGCATAGCAATCACAAGGTACCAACTTGTGCAAAACGTACAAGGGAAATCACTGTGATTGGAATGAGAGGTAAAATATAAACTTGTTTACTGTAAGAAGAAAAGAAAATGACAGTAAAAATGATGTTCTAGGTATGGTATGGTATGGTTTGGTACCTTATCAATGAAAATGTGCTTGTTTATGTGTAGGTGGCCCACAGCTGTTTACTTTTGAATTCTGCTCATGTGAAAGTGACACCATTACATTACTACGCCATCGCCTTTGGGGTTCTTCCCCAGAAATACCGTCTGTTGCATTTAAACTGGATGTCATGGAGTGGTTGCGTGCATTAGTACTTGAATGCCAGGTGTCAGTGAAGGGGTTTGTCAACGCGTTGGCAACCCGACTTAGCAAGATAGAGAACGTGAGCAGCAAGAAGGTTGGTTGTGGCCTTTTTTCAAATTTGTTTTCAGTTTCATTATTGTTACCTCTAGTAATTGAGCACTTTTAGGGTAACGAGACATTTGAATCACATAATGTAATATCAGTCACTGGTCCATGCTGATATTTGATTAGAATGCCAGTAGTACAAGTTTTTAAGTAAGTGGACATCCAGGGCTGACTGTTTGTGGTTCTTAACTAGTATTCCATTTTCTTCCTGGACTACATAGTGATTCAGGATGTATCCCACAAACTTATTCCATATGTTTTTATTTGCACTTTGTAAATTAGCAGCTACAGGTCCTCTGTGTGAATGATTGCATTTGCAATGTTATATGTGTTCGCTCGGAAAGTTCCATTTATGAGCTCTTATAGACAAGTCATTCACTAGTGCAGAAAGTTGCTTTTGGCATCCTGTTTCATCATTACTTTATATTTTTTATTATTGTTATTAGTTTGGCCTAAGCTTGTGTGTGCATTGCAGGTTAATGGAGTGTATCAGGCCCTCGTAACAGATGCATTTACGATGTACATGCGTCATGAGTACCAGTTGCAGCAGGTGCAACACATTGATCCAGATCTTGATGATGGAACTAGTTGTCCTGCCTGTCATGTAAGTTCTTAATATTCAGGAAATGGACTTTAATTATTGCAGGGTAGTAGAGGTTGTGGATGTCAGTTTTTTTAATTTTATGCACCAGGTAGTAATAACAGTAATAATAGAAATGTATAAAGATGTATTTACCATACAAACAATTTTTTTTATCTAATATAGGTGGTCAACGAAGACATTGCGTTTAACTCAAAAGACCATGCAACTGATGGAAGTCAGCTAGTGTTGTCTGAAAATGTGAGTATTATTTGCATTGTTTCACTCACTGTATTTTTCTCTGTCTTATTTACATATGTGTTAATTAATGTTTTGTACTTTGCTGTTTTTTTAATTTTGATCTTGCTTTCTTTCAGAGCCAGATATTTTCATTTGACGCTAATTTTGGGTTATCACGAAAAAAATCTTCTGGAAAAAGCCCTGGCGAACCATTCCACAAAGGGCGGTACTTCATTGACCAAACGGATGTCGATGAGTTCGTTAAAAACTATAGTTGTCACACTAAGAAAGGAGCTGGGGTAAGTCATTCAGAGTGTAAGTTTGTTTGGAATTTAGAGGCTATTTATCATTTATCTGAGATCACGTGGTTAAGCGTTATTATTTTGGACATGTTTACAATAAAATTTGATGGTAAAAAAGGCATGTATCAACAGTCATTGAGATTGTGGTGTCAGAATCATATGGTGTAAGACTGAATCAATCATGTCGTTGTTTTACAGGACTGTAGTGACTTTCAGGCTGGAAGTCATAGATCGAAGTCCCGAACAGACAAGCTGGACGAGACAGCTGTGTTCGGCTGTGCTTGCAGCAGACATGAGTTTCCCCATCGTTTCTTCAGCCTGAAGCATGGTGAAAGGTTATAATGGACTCATTTCTTGATGACTTTTGTTTACTGTTTGAACAGTTCTCATATCTTGTGTTCTTTAAGGGGTTGGTCATACATGGCACAAATATGCATTTAAATATGGTAATAATAATGTGTTTTCAGATTGGGATATGCTGTCTGCCTTATGGAGAAACTTATGGAACAACATCCACAGAAAATTTACATCATGTATGACATTGCATGTGTTCTTTCTGCTCATCTAAAGGTCTGTGTATTTTTGTGTACTTAAAATGTTATTGTATGTATATATGTTTGGCAGGTATGTGGTGTATTTGCTGTAGTGAAAGTTAAACCCTCTTAGCCCATCATAAAAAATATTTCTATGTTTAAAAACATGGGCTTAAAATTTATGATTTTGAAGACGATAGTGAAACTGCATAGCCACGATCTCTGCCGGGTACGCCAGTAAACTGGCTCTTCGGACTCAGTGGGTTAAGAATAATTGTGTTTGCACTAATTTCTTTCAATAAAGGAGAAAGTCTGTGATATTCCTGAAATTTTTTTTTAGTAACAATGTATTGGTTTGCTTATGAGTAGGCCTGAGCGCAAAACATAGTTCTGATGAGACTCGGCTTCCATCAACATAAATGAACCAGTTTGGTGACATGAACATGAAAGACCTCCAGGAACAGGGTTCATTTTATGAAATCATCATTGTCACAGACTGACTGCCAACTGGCTTCAACATACCTTTAAATTCAGGAGTCTAAGATACTACTGGTTTTATTTTGATTTTTTTTAAATTATCATCTGATGTAAAAGTCTTTGTGGTGCACAGTTAAAGTAATGGTTGAAATGTATCAAATAATTATGTTGCAGAAAAGCAACAGTGGAGAGCTGCCATCAAACATACAATTTCTGTTGCCTATTTTCCACAGCTTTGGCCATAAGATGGCATGTCAGGTAACATCTACAGACAGGACCAGATTTCTTTTATGTATCATGATTCCAACAACCTATGGTCACTCCAAATGAGGGGTCCTTTTTAAAATGTATCACCCCAACAGCAGCAAACAGGAAGTAACAACGTTACATCATTGTGCTAACACTGAAAAACATGTAAATAAATGAAAAACAGTGAACAAATGTGAAAACTTCATCAAAAATAAACCATAAAGGTATTCACAAATGCAGTGGCTCATTTTCTTGTTGGCAACAGTCCTGTGGTACCAGTTAGGTCTTCATATAAAGCTACTGATATTTTTTTACAGCTAGAGTACGGACCACGAACAGCAGCTGGGATAGGGCTCACAGATGGAGAAACTGTAGAGCGCCTGTGGTCGTACCTCAGAAAATTTTCTTCAATTACGAAAATGATGACGCCACAGAGAAGAGTGGATTTGCTAACCGATGCACTCCTCCACTATGCTTCAAAGCTACGAAAGCGATTAGGTTAGTAAAAAAGAAAGTGTTTTTTCTTGTATTGTTTTTTTCTTGTGCAGTTTATTCCTATATTTTGTTTGATGGTTTGAGGAACAAGCTATATGACTCATGATTGCTGAGTCAAAAAAAGCAATAGGAAATCTTGATCATAATCCTGCATTATCATTTCTTGCATTCATTTGCACTCTTACTTGACCAGATTGGTTTGTCGTAAAAATATATTTCTGTATGGTTGACAGGCAAACATCTTGAGCAGAAATTCACAAAAGCAGAGACCACCAGACAAGACTCTGAGGGTCGATTTCAGGATCTGACACGGTCATTTCAGGGTAATTAGGCATGTTTGTTTTTCGATGCTTGTTTGCTATAAGCTATGACAAACCTTCCTCTTATCATCAGATGATTTTTGTAATTGCAAGTATTTTTGTTATTCATTTAACAGAACCTGTGGATGCTGCAAAGATTTTGCAATGGCGCCATGAAGAAAAAGCAGCGTGCAGGAAAAATGATGGTAATTTGTAGTACTTTTGTCAGTTGTGTTATTTTAGTAAGGAAAATTAGAAGACAGTGTGATCTAAAATAAGCTTTTTTTACTTTACTTTTCCACAGCCTAAATATGCACCAAGTTAAATGGAATTACAACAGAACACCTTGACTTGTCTAGATCAGTAATTGTTCAAGTCTGTAATGAATATGACTTCTTCTTTCTTGTCTATTTGTCAGTGTCTTCCAACGAGAAGGACAACTACATGATCACATTATTTCAACTGTATCAAAAACAGTAAGTTTCTCTCTCCAAAAAATGTATTCCCTCTGTCCCATAGTCAGGCAAGGCTAATTTTGTACACATGCAGCCAAGTTATAGCCATAACAAGGCTTTTTCATGTCTGTGGTCATTTAAAACCATGTTTGTTTCTTTCTTATCAGGGAAATATGTTTCATTTTGTGCTTTTCATTTGACCTGTTCAGGTATGTATAGAGAAGAGAATAAGTGACAGTCACGCATGCAGTAATACAAATTGCTATCTTGTGCAGGTCAGCTTCTGGACCTTCAGAAGAGTCTGCTGAAAGCAGCACTGAACTAAGTGTGTACGTAGACTTTTTCCCCTTGTGATACTACATGAGAAAATAACAATGTATGGTTGGTCATTTTGTATCTGTTAATAACATGAAATGATCATCTGAAATGCAGGATTAGATGTACAAGTTGTATCACTAATAATCAGACCTGTAACTGTGACATTGCATTACAATTTTTATCTACCTTCCACATAGACTGGCAGCCAAGGTTACAAGGCTCGAAAACCAGCATGGCTTCGTGCGGCCCTCAAAAGACAGCAGCCAATACAAAGAAATGCTCACATCAGCTGTTGTGTGCAAACGAAAGTTGGTCCTCGAGCAGATGAGGGCAGTGTCTTCCGAAAGAAGCTACAGTCTGATGCAGCTGGCAGAAGCTCGTGAGTAAACATCTTACCTTCTCACTGGTTTTCCAAAGGGGCAAACATGATTGCTCAGGCTTAAGTCAATCAAAGTACTCATGGTAATTTAAAGTAGCTATTACTCCTACTTTGCATGTGGGGAGAGAGAAGAGAAATCTGGAATTTTGTCTCATGTAGATATGTATCAAACACCACTGTATTTTCTGTGTCACTGCTCTTATCCAAAAGTAAATAAATACTTAGTAAACTAGCAAAACATAAACAGACTTCATACATGTGATGTCACATTTTCAGGTGGCCAGGAAATGGCCAAGAGAATGAGTGGTGTTGTGACCAGACACAATAAGAGATTAAAGAGTCTTCTCACCACCTATAACAACTTTGCTCCTGTGGAAGGACTTGAGACTCTTCCTGCAACTCTCCAGTTTGCAGATGTTGCTGACAGAGGAAGTTGGGTGTATGGTGTTGTTCCCGAAACATCAGCAGTAAAAAGAAAAGTCATTCAGCTGTCTGATCTCATGATCAGATGTGCTGAAGAGAAAGGGTTGCTCAAAAGAGATGCAGCAGCAGCCCATTCCTGGTACAAACTCAAGCAAAGACAGTGCCAGGAACATCTTGATAGATTGCCAAATCTTTCTCAATATGACCGTGGCTGCCGTGCCTTGATATTTCAACACATGTTTCACTTTGAAAACATGTTGGGTGAATTGGAACTATTAACATTTGCTGAGTTCACTGCACTTCCTAAGCCAGCTTTGCAGTTCCTGTCAGCACCTCATGAAGTTCCTTCTGTCGATACAGACGTGCAAGAGCTGTCAGAGCTGGAACTCGAAGAAGTGATGTTCCTGCTTCAGCAAGGTGAAGAAAATCTGGAGGAAGAATCGGACGATGAAGAAAATGTGGATGAGTGATGTATTTTTCCTTCTCCAAGATTTGTGTACAATGATGTATCTTCCAAGATTTTTACCTGCCTGTGACTTTCACCACATGTATAGGTTTAACCTCATCCCATTTCTGTACGAACGTTTTGGTATATGCTTACTAGAAATAAATTTTCCACAAATTAGTGTTCGCAAATGACAATTTATTTCTAGTAATAACACTTGCTCAGCTGCTTTACATACACCAAAATGTTCATACAGAAATGGGACGAGGCTAAATCTATACTTGTGGTGAAAGTCACAGGCAGGTAAAAATCTTGGAAGATACATCATTCATCCAGATCAGACTCATTGTCCGATTCTTCCTCCAGATTTTCTTCAGATTTACCCTCGGCTGTTTTCAAATGTCCAGTTTTCTTTCTTATGATATTTCTACATAGAGCAATCAAAAATGCTTAGAATAACTTGTGTACATGAAAATTGTTTTTGGGTTGATATGGAACACACTTTATCTTGAACATGTGCTCCTCATCATTTGGATTATCAAGGCACAGTGCAGTGAACTTTTAATTCTGGTGGTAAATGAAGTGCAAATCATACTACACACAAAAGTGATTCAAAATTATTTAACTACTGCCTTGTATTATGGGAACATTTTAAGTATTTAGTAACAGTCTTCCTACTTCTCACAACAGCAATTCTTGTTGCTCATTTCACACATTTCTTGTTGTCTGCTGATATTTCCAGATTCACATCATACACCCAGCTTCTTCTATGACGTAGATCTGCCTTAAAAATATTCTAATGTTGTGATTGCAAATTTTTGTGTATGTTTGGCTTGCTGAAATGCACTTACTACCTTGTAAGTAGAATTTGTTACATTGCTTGTTGGTTTTTCTCTATAACTTTCCACACTTTCAAGTTATATTTATTCATTGGGATTGTTGTCAGTATTGACAATTTTTGCATGGAGTGCAATCGAATGCACATGCACTTTTTTTTATTAACTGTCACCCTACTGAAATAAAATGATTTTATCAAGTTCTGTTTAAAAGCATAACAGTTAAACTTGACCTTTTCAGGTCAAAAAAGAATACCTGCCCTTATCCCCAATAATTCTCTTTTCATTTTAACCACTAGACCAAAATTTTCACAAATAACAAGCATTGTGGCAGATATGACCCAATTTTATTACTGTATGCACTGTTACTGAATGTTGCTACTAGGCAACACAAATGTCATACACACAAGCCACAAGATAACTTTCAGCAGCAAAAACAAGCCATTCATTACAGTATATACATATATACCTCCGGTTCAAGATGAGGCAAATACAAGAGAAGTACTGATCTCAGTCCTGGAGCAAAGTAGGATAGCAGTAAGAATATCTGACAAATATTTGATGCATAGGCCTAAGTTAAAAGATTTTGATATAAAAACCATTGTTGATTATGTTTCTTTTTTCTGTTAAGCTTGTAAAAAGCATCCTTTTCTATGAAAAATTTGTTTTGTTCCTAAAATTCCATTTTTCACTCTTTAGATTGCATCGAGCTATGTGTGTTGATGTCTTAATGAAAGTTAGCACATTTGCTTGTTGATGTGCCTTAAGCCTGTTACAGGAGAAAACCCATACAACTTCTTGCATAATTATTTTAATTTTGTAATATGAAAGTTGTGAATTTTTTATGTAACTGTGTGAATATAAGATGGTAACGGCTTGGGCTGTGTAGGATATGATGTTATGAACTCATTATTTGGTATACACTGCTGCTATTGTAATTATGTTGTAAGTGAATATATGAAATTGTAAAGACATTATAAATGTGGATGGTAATAAGTTTTTTAATTTGGTCTCTGTGATCATATTCTTTTTTGGGCATGTGTTTGTGCAAACGTGCTCTTCAGGGTTTTTCATAAATGTAATAAACAATTGTCATTGGCATTTTGGCTAGCTTTGTATGTTTTTGATATGATACACAATTATTGTGTGCCTATTGCTTTATATCTTGCCTATCCAAGTAAAGAATGAAGGATGACCATTTTCATGTCATGCCAAATAAATACTACTGTATCATATAATCTTGTATTTCTTGTCTTCATTCCATGGTTCATCTTGTCATGTCATGCCCAAAGACAGGTCCAGTCATAGAGTAAGCAGTTAGCTTGTCATCGGATGCCTGGTTGAGGAAATGACGTGTTTTAATGTCTGGTGTTCATAGCAGTACCTAGTGTTGTGCCTGTCTTCTGCACTTGCGCTTTAAGGCAGCAATGGTTGGTTCAGAGGTGGTGGTGGGGGATTGGTGTTTTACGGCAAGTCAGCAACTAAGGCTAGACAACGGTAAGGCAGTCAGCCCTGTAAACAGATGCCACATACAGAGAAAAAACAGCGCGCTTGAGACGAGAGCTGAACCCAGGACAGCCAACCTTCACTGTATTGGTGACAGGCGCTAACTGCCCTCTGCTATAGGAGGAAGAAAATGACAATCTGCTACGCTAACCCTAACCATAACCTTCAGCTCGAAAAGAGCGTGCTCTTAGCCCTTAAGACAAGAACGAGACATATAGAACATATAAAGGACGGCAAAATAAACGGCAGTAGTGATGACTGATAAAAGATGACTAATGAAAGAGAAACGCAAGGGGGAATCGGAAAACAAGAAGTAAGAGATCATGATTCTGTAGAGGAAGACGAGCAATTAAGGGAATAGCATTGTGTAGACCATTGCTGGGAGTAATGCTCAAAGAAAACGTGTGTCTTTATTGCACTTTTTACGATTCAATGGCAGATACAGGTGGCGGATATGGAAGCGGATAAAGTTCCATCGGTTTGCTGCACAGTATCTAAAACTCACGTCATCATATGTGGTTCTATGTTCTGGAACCCTAAGTATAACCCTAAAGCCTGACCCTAAGCACTGGTGACACAGCATAGACCTAAACCTTAACTCCTGGGGACAGAATAACCCTAACCCTAGTGACACACCCTCTCTGATTCCTAACAATTGTGAAACAGCATAACCCTAACTCTAAATCCTCCCTCTAGTAACAACCAAACTCGAAACCCTAACCCTAGTCACACATCATAACCCTCACCCTCATCCTTACCCATAACCACTAACCCCAAACATTAACCCTCACCCTAACCCTAAAACCTAACCCTAACCCTAAATCCTAACCCTAGGGACACCGTAACTCTAAGCCCTCATCCTAGTCCCACGGCATAACCCCAACCCTGATGACACATCGCAACCCTAAATCCTAACAATGTTTTATGCTTTCGTATAGACCTGCCCTCCATAATCTGTTCGTGACACTGGAGCAAATGAAGTCTGGTACCCTTCTTAAGCGCTTCTCACCTCACGTAAATTATGCGTTACGTCATTTAGCGCGATGCCGACGCAAGCGGAAAGCACTAGGGTCTACTCACACTCGCTATACTCACCACAATCGCGAACCTACTCACTCTCTCATATTGCACACATCTGTGACAGTGCCCGAGGAGCCTGTTCGTACAGTGCTAATCTCCTACAGTGAGCGCAAAAGCGTTTACTCTGTTCAGAGCATGGTTAATTGCCACCTAGGATGATGCAGAAACCCTCTCTCTTAACAGTGAAGCGGCGCAAGCATGTCTGGCACAGTCATGTAATCTAGATCGAGAATATTGTCTAAAATCGTCCTTCATGGTATCTTGGATGGGAAACGTAGGTCGACACCGATGTCCAATGCAGAGGAAATGGTTGGTCAAAGCTTGGATGGGTTTTCCACCTCACCATTACCTAAGACAGGCTGCGATTTAGCAGCCGCTGCATCTACGAGCCATGCTGCGCCCTTCGTCCCCATTACGACACTGGCCATCTCTCATACAACTTAATGTCTAGAAGTTACCAACCCCCACCCACCTTCCCGCCGGAGTGCTGATCCGCCCCTGAAAACAAATTCCGGATTAATATGTGATTGTGCTGTGTGCTATGCGGTGCTGCTGCTGTGTAATATGTGATTGTGTGTATACACGCGCGCACCTCAAGGCTGTTTGATCCCCGCTTCTGTTTATTCTGTATACCAACAGTTGTCGCATTAACCATGAGGGTCAATACCTCGTCTAATTCTCTGATGACACAGGACTGCTGTCTCTCCGTAGCGGGCCAGCAGATACCCATGGTGTAGCTTTGATGAGAATTTCTGAGAACTTAATGTGAGTAAGACCAAAGAGATGGTCTTTGATTTCCGTCGAAATTCTTCACCAAATCCCGTAAGTGTTGTCCACGACAAGGAGGTGGAAATTGTTCCTGCTTTTAAATAAATACCTGGGCATGATCTTCCACAGGCGACTTAACTGGGATGTCAACATCCAACCTGTCGTGAAGAAGGCTCAGCAGCGCCTCTACCTTCTCCGGAAGCTGAAGTTTTTCTCTGTCTCCCACCAATTTCTTCAGCTTTTTTACAGATCGCACATAGAGAGCGTGCTGTCCTTCTCGTTTATCTGTTTCTACAACAGTTTATCGGTGAAGGACAAGAGCAGCCTACATCGTGTGATATCCACCTGCTCAAAAGTCATTGGGACAGCCCAAACTACTCTTCAGTCTCTATATAACAGGCAGACATTTCTGAGAGTGTCTGCACTTCTTCGTGATGACAGGCATGTCCTCAGATGTTCTGTTTATCTACGTACATATCATATGTGTACATATGCCTACTTCATGCTTCTCTGCATCTTGTGCTCACAATGTATTTAATGTTTATTATATTACATGTATGTTTGGTTACTGTGTCATGAACACGGACTAAAACCCACTCCATTCCTCAGTCCAGCATACCAGACTGTCACTTTCTTCCTCTAAACCGAACATTGCTGCCCGAAAGCGCCAGAGCAGAGGATACTCTGAAGACCAGACACCAAAACACCTCCTTTTCTCAACCATCATCAACTTTAGACATAGCAACAACCCACTGATATGTCCGCCGAACTCAAGGGAATCATTCAAGGACAAGCTACCAGTAAGAACTGCGTTCTCTATGACTTGACCTGGCTTTCAGCACGACACACAGCAAGATGAACCATGGAATGAAGATTATATGATACAGTATGCTTGCTCTTATTTGACAAGCCATGAAAATGATCATCTTTCATTCTTCAGTTGGATAGGCAAGATATAAAGCAATAATTGAGACAATTTTTTTATTCTATCAAATACATAAAAGGGCACTAAAATGACAATTCTTGCATTTATGATGAATCCGGGAGAGCACTTTTGCACAAACACATGCCACAAAAGAATTTAATCATACAGACCTATTAAAAATGAATAACCACCCACATTTATAACCTATTTACCATGTCATACATTTAATTAGAATATAATTGCAATACCAAATAATCAGTTCATAACATATCCTCATTAATACCCACACAACCCAAACCCACTACTATCTCATATTCACACAGGTACACAACAAGTGTCACAACCTTCATATTACAAAATTAAAATAATAATCATACAATACGATATATAGGTTTTCTCCTGTAATAGGCTCAAAGCATATCAACAAGAAAATGTGCTTTCGTGCAGACACCAACACCATGAAGAACACACAGAGCATCATGTAATCGACAGCTACTAAAGAGGGAAAAATAATCAACAATGGCTTTTATATGCATCAAATATTTGTGAGACATTCTTGCTGTTATCAATTTTTCTCCTGCATTTGCCTGATCTTCTCTGGGAAGTGTGCATAAATATACATACTGTAATGAACTGCTTGTTTTTGCTACTGAAAGTGACCATATGCCTTGTGTGTATTAGGTTTGTTTTGTCTGTCTTTTTTATTTATTTTCAGTCCCACAATGCCAAATATTGTATTTCTCCTGTGTATCATCAGTATACTGTCTACTGGTATATTATACGTATATTAATGTCCATGGTGTATGTGTATGTACATTATGAAATTAAATACAAAAGGAAAAGAGTTTAAGTACCCAGAAAGAAGCCCCATCAGTCAGCTTTGTTAAACAGATGGCACATGTCAATTAAAACTGTAAGTCTTTAAAGTACAAAATGCCCAGCAGCAGACAGTGTTGGAAAACACCTCAAGCATCATCAGTAACAAGCTGCTGTAGTCTGCTACTGATTGTTAGGTCTGCTTTTCTTCCTGAAACATTAAGTTAAAGGTGAAATTTTTACCAAGACTTTGTTCCAAGCTTTACCAAGAAACGAACATCATCTACCATTTTTAGACATTCTTAGTGCAGCTGGCACCAATGCCATAACATACTCTTTTTCATCTGCCTATAGAGGCTCATGCTGATACATGCCCTTGACTGATTAGCTGACATGGTTAAGTGTTGCAATTACCTGTTCCTTAACAAATAATTTCCCAGTGCAAAAGAAGTCCTTTTGACTGCTGTCTGTTGTGCCAAAAAGCTGTCAATATTGCTCCTTGTCACTGGCTTCAGCCCAGCCAACTCTTGACTGAAGTACTGCTGGACAGCTAGTACTTCTGCTGCTGTCCATAGAGTTCTGGATCCTGCACAATAACATGAAATAAGAGTTGTGATTCAGAATCAACTAAAATACTGCTGGCATCTGAATAATATATTTGTTGCTAGGAAAAATGAATGTGGCTGAATAAGGCTGTGGACTTATGCACAATGGACATTGTCCATTATCAACTGAGAAGATATGTACATCACTGCACTTGCCGTTACAGTCAGCCATAAAAGTGGAACAGTTGTAAAATATGTCCTTTTAAAATATATTGACAAAGAATTATTACCTTTTCCTCCCCTTTTTCCCCCCGATTGCTGGTTTTGGTGGTGCTTTGCAAGATTCGTGACTGCACCTACACACAAATGAATAACCAGAGGTGAAAAGCTTCCAGAAAGGAATGATTTTATCAATGTCTGCCCTGCACAATACTTACTATAAGACATCGGTTTAATTCATAAAAGACCTATCAAATTTCACCTTCATGAGGTAACAAACCAGTAGCCTGAACATTGTGACGACAAAGCCTGTGTTGGTTTACATTCTCATGATGCCGACATGACTACAACAGGGTGTTTCTTGTTTACATTTGATGCTGTCACAGCATTTGGAACTGCTGATGGGCAGCACAACAGTGATCTGTTTAGCTAATCTTAGACATTTTATCCTACAAGTATTTCTCTGCTTCGACATAATCAAGATAAATGTTTTTTTAAACAAGATGGAACTAACAACAGACAAATCTTTTCATAGATACATTTCATTTTTGATTTCTTTCTTAAAAAATCAGTTGCCTTACTAAGGTTCACAAGGTTGGTCGGTGCCAGCTGTGGTTGCCTGGTCAGAAAAGAACACAATATGATCAATATAAATCACTAGACCTAATTTTCTGAGTAAATTTAGAATCTCAAAAGTTCTGCAAAAAATGCTAATCAATCATACATTCCTCCAGGGAGATTGTAAATGTGATAAATACAAAAATACAAGTTCTCGGTACACTGATAGCATTTACATAAAATTCATTAGAGCACCATAAATCTGGCATCAAAATGAAGCAATTATAAATTTATGATTGGGCTCTTGTTTCCCCAGCTACTTTTAGGGATAGGCAGGCCCATTGGGACCCTACATTGCTCATGTTGGTCCTGTTATATTTGTCTCTAAAATCCCACTGCTACAATGTACTGTATTCAAATATACTCACACAGGGTGTTCCACTGCCGAGGATGGCAGCTCTTCGGCAACACTGCACAATAATAACACTTGTGTCAGATGGGATACATCATTGTACCATAAATGGGGCTTGAAACTGAAGAAACCATAGAGTTATGCATGATGCCATCTCTTACTTTTTGATCATTTTTGTTAGTACCAATTACTGAAAAGAAAGCCACGGTTGCTATTTTTACATAAATTGTATTTTATAATTTGTTGTAGTGAAATTTACTTACATTTCTTTGGCAAGATCCTGAGGCTGGCCTCCATCAGCACTGCCCACCGACAGCATTTACATTAGACATAAAATTCATTAGAGCACCATAAATCTGGCATCAAAATGAAGCAATTATAAAGTTATGATTGGGCTCTTGTTTCCCCAGCTACTTTTAGGGATGGGTAGGCCCATTGGGACCCTACATTGCTCATGTTGGTCCTGTTATATTTGTCTCTAAAATCCCACTGCTACAATGTACTGTATTCAAATATACTCACACAGGGTGTTCCACTGCCGAGGATGGCAGCTCTTTGGCAACACTGCACAATAATAACACTTGTGTCAGATGGGATACATCATTGTACCATAAATGGGGCTTGAAACTGAAGGAACCGTAGAGTTATGCATGATGCCATCTCTTACTTTTTGATCCTTTTTGTTAGTACCAATTACTGAAAAGAAAGCCACGGTTGCTATTTTTACATAAATTGTATTTTATAATTTGTTGTAGTGAAATTTACTTACATTTCTTTGGCAAGATCCTGAGGCTGGCCTCCATCAGCACTGCCCACCGATAGCATTTACATTAGAGATAAAATTCATAAGAGCACCATAAATCTGGCATCAAGATAAAGCAATTATAAAGTTATGATTGGGCTCTTGTTTACCCAGCTACTTTTAGGGATGGGCAGGCCCATTGGGACCCTACATTGCTCATGTTGGTCCTGTTATATTTGTCCCTAAAATCCCACTGCTACAATGTACTGTATTCAAATATACTCGCACAGGGTGTTCCACTGCCGAGGATGGCAGCTCTTCGGCAACACTGCACAATAATCACACTTGTGTCAGATGGGATACATCATTGTACCATAAATGGGGCTTGAAACTGAAGGAACCGTAGAGTTATGCATGATGCCATCTCTTACTTTTTGATCCTTTTTGTTAGTACCAATTACTGAAAAGAAAGCCACGGTTGCTATTTTTACATAAATTGTATTTTATAATTTGTTGTAGTGAAATTTACTTACATTTCTTTGGCAAGATCCTGAGGCTGGCCTCCATCAGCACTGCCCACCGATAGCATTTACATTAGAGATAAAATTCATAAGAGCACCATAAATCTGGCATCAAGATAAAGCAATTATAAAGTTATGATTGGGCTCTTGTTTCCCCAGCTACTTTTAGGGATGGGCAGGCCCATTGGGACCCTACATTGCTCATGTTGGTCCTGTTATATTTGTCCCTAAAATCCCACTGCTACAATGTACTGTATTCAAATATACTCACACAGGGTGTTCCACTGCCGAGGATGGCAGCTCTTCGGCAACACTGCACAATAATCACACTTGTGTCAGATGGGATACATCATTGTACCATAAATGGGGCTTGAAACTGAAGGAACCGTAGAGTTATGCATGATGCCATCTCTTACTTTTTGATCCTTTTTGCTAGTACCAATTACTGAAAAGAAAGCCACGGTTGCTATTTTCACATCAATTGTATTTTATAATTTGTCGTAGTGAAATTTACTTACATTTCTTCGGCAAGATCCTGAGGCTGGCCTTCATCAGCACTGCCCACCGATAGCATTTACATTAGACATAAAAATTCATTAGAGCACCATAAATCTGGCATCAAAATGAAGCAATTATAAAGTTATGATTGGGCTTTTGTCTCCACAGCTACTTTTAGGGATGGGCAGGCCCATGAGGATATATTCATAAGGTAAACAATTCACGATTCTTTAGTTATTTGACAAAATTCTTAATTGCCATGGAACACAGTTGTCCAAGTAAATTATTACTGGTACAATAGCATATTATCTCAAAGTATACACTTCCAGCAAATGTACCCAAGCATTCCCATTTTGTTTAACACTCTTATTCTGCTGTACAATTTACCAAGAAAACCATGAAAAATTACCTTGGTGATAGCAGAGTCATTTTAATTTTAGCCTTATTGGCAAATATTTTTTCTAATTTTGGAACCCCAATTGTACAGGGGTTTTTGAATTCTACGCCCTCTGGCATACCTGTAATCTCAACTACAGGTGCCAGAGAGTGTTTTTTATAGGGAAAGGCAACTTCCCTCTCTTTCCCCAGTGCTCTGCCTGAAATCAAACATTCACAGGTCAGATAAAAAGATCTAAAAATCTTGCACAAGTCAATAAATACATATTGCGAACTTGTAACTCTTCTACTTCTTTTAAAAGCAACTCCTTTTCCTCAAACAATTGTGATACTCTAACACTGTCTATCTCGTACCCCAAAACAGTATAAGACCTAAGTTCTGTCCGCACAGTTTCTAGGGCATTTTCCTAACCCATGCCACATGTACTAGAAATGAAGAAAGTATTATTTTCCTCGTTTTTTTCTGTACTGACTCTGTGTGTCAGAAAAGCAAAAATATTGCCTGTCAGACTAACTGCAGTTCCCCTATAGTGTGAGACCTTTAAGAAAACAGAAAAGCATGCCTCTCATTGCATAGATTTTTTTTTACATTTTCCGAGGGATAAAATATGACACTTTCTCACCATATGCCCTGTTGAAAATTTGTTGCACAGATGAGCGGACATCTGTGCTTTTGGATCTTACTGTTGTTGCCTGTTCCTCCCTTCTGGCATTATGTGGCACAACATAGTGGCAATCTTCGAGATAAATCTCGAAGAAGCAGCGCCCGCCCATCTGTTTAACAAAAGCCTCCTGGAAAGAAATAATAATAGAATTCATATAGTGTGGTTCCCCACATGGAGGCGACATTGATGCACTTCACAACAGACTAAGGGCAGTGAAAGAGGCCACTGGGTGATGTCTTCTTCTTATTATTCCTGTACGCTCCCAGTGGAGCATAGGGCCGCAACTGGGTGATGTAGCTGTCAAAATTGAGTACAAACAAGAAAAACATACATGAACATATTAAAACTGATATTAAAACTGAGAGAAAACCATCGTCGGCTGAGCGAACTGATCTGCAAGGTTGACGCATGGCGACATTGATGCAATTCACAACAGACCAAGGGCAGTGAAAGAGGCCACTGGGTGATGTAGCTGTCAAAATTGAGTACAAACAAGAAAAACATACATGAACATACAGCTCTGATATTAAAACTGAGAGAAAACCAGCGTGGGCTGAGCGAACTGATCTGCAAGGTTGGCATGGCAACATAAGATCTGACAGGTGAATTGGGGCAAGACCATGAACACAACAGATTCATCTATATATCCTCACTATTGGATTGCAAGTAAACTCACAGTACACCTCTGTAACCTAACACTTATCAATACATAGTGAACCAAAGGAGAGAGGCAATTATGTAGATTTCATGCCAGTGCGAAAGCGATGAGGTGAACAATTACCACTTTGTTCAGTTGTCGGCACAAGTGAACCATAAAACTTTGCTTCTCTGAAGAAGTCTTTGGTATGGCAGGGGCTGCAGCTTCTGCCGCCAATTTCCCTTTCTCGAGAGGGGAGAGAGCAGCAAACTCTGTCCTCCCTCTTGCAAGAAACTCTATATTGCCTGTAAATAAGTGAAAAAAGTTAATTCAAAAATCAGAAATTTGCATATCATCCAAACTATTAAACCATTAATTTTGGGATGGATGGTGGCTTAGAAAAAGTACCTGATTTTCGACAGACATTGTAGGTTAAAGTGGTACTAAAATGGGATGCTTACTTTCACCCTCCTGCCGCTTCAGACGTTTGACGAACACTGTCAGCGCAGTGCTTCGTCTAAATCCCCAGACTGATTTCTGAAACCAAATTTTAATGAAAATATTTCATTTACATTTCCACTCGATTTTCACATTATCACACAAGTCAGAAGTAATATGTTTGTATTGAAAATGTTTGTAAGAGTAATTTTTTATGCGTACATAAAAGTGTATGATCATGAGCACATGCCCACTCCATGGTTTACCCATGCATTAGAAGAAATTGTCATTATAGCCAGTCTTCTACAATACATACATTAACGCCTCATTTATTAGTCCTTACATTACATTACAGCTTAATTTATTAGTTCCAATAGATCACATTGGTATGCTCTATTTTCTTACATTTCCTCGCTTCGGCCTCATTTTGCAAAATGGCGCGAATAGCATCTCCTGAGAGTTACAGTCCTTGGCGTTAGCCAGATCAAACGTTTAAACGGTGATTCCGACATATCCCAATCGTGTGTTAGTAATATGCTATTGTAAACACGTTCCGAAATTGCTTTTGACAGGGCGAAAGCGCTTTCGTTTGCAGTCTCTGCAGACGACGCAAAGGTTTTTGCCTAGTACCCCTACCCACCCCAACATGCGAATAATGGAACTTTTTAGGTACCCCCAAAAAAACACCCCAAATTAGTGATTCTTACTATTGTTCTAATGAACTTTTTTGCAATTTTGGAAACTGATTTTATAAACTGTTTCATGATTTATTTTAAAGTATATTTTAAGACCAAATCGCCTTTCATTTAAGAAAGGTCCTTATTACGTTGCATCCATATGGTAATACGAAACATTGGGCTAATGAAATATCAAAGTATATTATACTGTGCTTAGTTATGGCGGTGTTCATTCCAACAACCCATCTTGTTTATTTATTTTATTTATTTAGCTGACGTAGCTTTTGATTGGTAAACTACTGTCACGTGACATATTCTTAGGATACGAGAATGCTGGGCGAAACGAAATAATGGGACTTTTTAAGTACCATCCCCCCCCCGAATAGTGATTCCTTACTGTTGTTCTAATGATATTTTTTGCAATTTTGGAAACTGATTTTATGATCTATTTTATGATTTATTTTGAAGTATTTTATTTAAAATATATTTTAAGACCAAATCCTTTCATTTTAGAAAAATTCCTTATTATGTTGCATCCATGGTAATATGGAACATCGTGTGGCAGTTTGAAATATCAAAGTATATTATATTGTGCTTAGTTGTGGCGGTGGTCATTCCAACGCCCGTCTTGTTTATTTATTTATTTTATTTATTTAGCTGACGTAGCTTTTGATTGGTAAACTACTGTCACGTGACATATACTTAGGATAGGAGAATACGGTGTACTGAGTGCCGTATGCTGGCGGTATTTTACCCACTCTGAGTGCGGATTTAGTCAGGACAATAAGGTGGATGATGATGATGATGATGATGATGATGATGATGATGATGATGATGATGATGATGCCTAACAGTGGTCATTTGAAGGCATGAGCAGAAATCGATGTGGTATGAAGAGGACTTATGCTTTCTGTGTTGTGATGTTACAGATGAGAAGGAACAAAATCCGCGGGTACACGATGCGCGCACTGGCGCAGAGTCTCGAGAGTAACACCGAGCACAACACACACAAGGCCACGCCCCTCTTACCTGTAAACGCAAAGCGCGCCTGAGAGAAAGAGAGAGAGAGAGAGAGCTGGAGATAGAGAAAGGAAAAAAGTCAGAATTAAATAGACAGAAGACGGTGACAAAAACGAAAGAGAGAGAGAGGGGAAAAAAGAGGTGAATGGAAATGCAAAGTTTCAGGTGATTTTCCTGCTTTCGATGTCTCGTGGAACGGGTATGGAGTTTCCACCACTTAGCAACGTACATTTCCGCTAGGGCCTGGCCCCATGGGCACGAGGCACCCTGGTTGCACAGCATTATGGGAAGAAGAGTGAGCTCCAGAAGCAGACAGTGCGGGTTACAAATGTCGGGTTTCCATTATCCCACGGAGCTTTCCGCATGGAGGCGTTCATTTATTTGCATCGCTTCCTGGCGGGTAAAAGCCTCTATCGCTCTGCTGATTTTTGGAGCCTGTTCCTCTAGCTTGTACAGTAGTGTCTTTCTCTTGTGACAAACTCTTGTCAGATTTCCTCCCGCCTCTACTTGTAGAAGCTCAGATCTTAATGGTTTTCGTTATACAAACCGCCTTTCAGCCCGACTACACTAAGAACGCCAAGGCGGCTATTAAGTTTCAGCAGAAAATCAAGATGGAATGGCTAGTGAAATGACAGCTGTTAACAGTGACCACCAGCAGAGATTTAGTGTCCCCTGCCGACACCCAGGATGCATGAATTAGTTGGATTTTTCTCCCGTGGTTTTGAGTATTGTCCTACACGTCACGAAATGTATTTATTCAGATCGGATATAAATCCTCCTTACACAAGTATTCTTGTGTTATATTCTCGAGAAGGTAAGGTAGCATGAAGAAATCTCTCCATGGACGTTGTTGCCGACTGTCAGAATAACCATTCATGCCTTTATTGGCTCCAGTCGCATCCTGCGAGACTAGTTTTAGTCGCACCGCGTGAGATGGCCATTAGTCGCACCGTGTGAGACCGCCATTAGACCAACAAATGCGGCTACACAAATGTTCACGACTTTTATAAATAGAATTAATGTATCCTAAGTTACTAATGGTATTAATATTTATTAAAGCTGTTTATTCATAGTCTGGCTTTACTCTCGTCTGCCTTGGCGCTGGTGTGAGAAAAGGTAATTGTGGGTGGTCCGTCAAAATCACGTACGTAGCACGTGCATCGGTCTCACCACTGGTGCAAGCATTTGTCAAACGCTTGAGCAACTTTTGGGAGGATCAAAGATCATGTAATTCGTGTTTTATGATCTCTGGAAGGATGGAAGAATCGTCTCTTTGCAGACATCCTAGAAATACAATGTCCAGGCATAAAACACACGGTATCACCGACTTGTGAGATTTCAGGAGCCTTCACAACCATAGACAAACTATTGATGACAAAAAACTTTTTTTCACTTTTGGTAGTTCTCAAAGCACTTGCACAACTACACAGGGCATGCATCACACATATTATCAGTCCTGTTTTCAATGTTATCAATGTAAATCTCACAACACAAATGCTGAAGTAGCTTAGTCTGCATAACAACCACTCCCTCTCTAAGTCCATGTTCAGTTTTCTTCCGTGTGTACAAGTCGAATACCCGGTAACCGGTCTTCGTATCACACCTGCATCACATCTTGAATCCCGATTTTACTGGCTTGTTTTTTTTATGCATTGGTTCATTATGTTGTGCCCCTTGAACTTTATTATGTGTTCATCAAGTGACTGTTGTTTGATTGGGTTTCGCGCATTTTGTTAAAATCCATTGAAATGAGTGATGGGAGGACGAACTTTGAAAGCCCTATCAAAGTCGGGATCTGTTCTCGGAAGCATCTATTCGTTGTTTGCAAAGTGTAAGGCATTCCTGATCACTTCAAAACGATTCCGAGGCATCACATTAGCAACATCTGACACCTGCAGATCAGGTTCAGTGGATTAGTAAGGTCTTAAGGACGAAACCACATGACATTCCATCACAAAATTCATTCCCAAGAACGCACGGTTTTTCGTGCACATCGGTTTGGAAAGGAATCCCCTTCTTCTTCATGCACAATTCACTTTGCTCAATAACAAGAACTATCAAGCCATCAGAATCACAGGATCTTTGAAATATCTCAAAGGTATTGGGTTCTTCATTTTCCGTCAGCGTCTATTGTTGCATCTATTGTAAAAAAAAAAAAACAACCAAAGGATAAAGAAGCAGCATAAAAGTTATTTCTCTCCTGGTCGCACGGCAAAAAAAAATCAAATAATTTTCGAAAACCAGCAAACGAATCCTGAAACACAAATATTAATACATCACGTTAGTGACATTCGCGAGCAAAACCAGTGGCAATGTGTCCTCTTGGCAAATCAAATTTCAACTTTGCGAGTGGTCTTCAAATTGAAAATTCCTCTCAATGTGAGAATGAAACCAGACTTATTTACATAAATTCAGTGACATACTGAGTGGTTTCATACAAATGTGATTGCTCTAAGTTATTTTAATCGCATTTGGAGTCCATTTAAAAGTATGGCGAAATATGTTCCTTGGTCCTCAAATACGTAACCGTTGCCTGTGTTGGGTGGTATGAGAATGTAACCCAATATTAGTGGGCTTCTTGATTGTCTCGATACCGTGGCGTAATTTTAGCACATAAAATAGGCAACATGCAACTCCAATATTTATTGACTTAAGGTCATTTCAGCCATTGTCATTTTTACGGAGTGAGCTGAAAATAGCCATCCTCTCACTCCCCCACACATCCAATCACACTCATCCATTCACACCCTCCTCAACCCTCTCTTCCATACACACAATCTGTATGCACACGCCATGGACAGGCTTTGAACAGATTGGAAAATAGTTTGGCTTGTTTGTTTGGATATCTGTTTGTCAGCTATAAGCCATGGAAGATCTTTTAAGGCTAAAGAAAAAATATTTTGCATATTTTACACAATCTTTTCGTGTGCAATCGATGTACAACTGTTTAGCGAGCGGAGAACATCGTTGTCAGGACAACGGCCCCCACAACCTGAAGGCGCGCTTTCATGAAGTCGCTAAAGAAATTAAAGAAAATTTGCAGGAGTACAGTAGCATGGACACAGTGTTTCCTTGGAAACGTACATAAATAAGTGGACCATTAAATAAATTTATTTTCTTTAATGTATTTTCTGTCTTTGAGGATTCGTAAGATCGTCAAATTTGGAAGCGATTTGGGTTCTGCACCAACATCCTGGTAGCAAAGATTTGAGAACTCGATGTGAACACAGCAACAATAATGAAATCCATCTCTTCTGTAATCCGCATCTTGGTCGTGTCTATGTTCTTAAACAAGTCAGGGTATCTTACTAGTTGCTACGTATGACAAGGTATTTTAACTTGTGAATATTGACTTTGTAACTAATGTTTCTGTTCATCTCGTAAAGGTGGAGAGACTTGCTCTCCTGATGTGTTCAGACTCCCTCGCAAAACTAACTTGCACTTGGCGATATTTGAGCATGCGCAATAGCAAGAATCAAAAAGAAGTGAAAACAAGTCCCCATAATTCTCGGATCGAAATTACAGCGAATGGTCAGGCGGGACTGACACCGCAAGTGGGGTTATCATTTCTTCTGTGTCTGCTCCAGCCAAGCACAAGCGCCTGCGAGAGTCGACATCAGCATGCGGTCTGGAACTAACGGGGTAAGTGGCTGGGCGCATGCACACGTGCACCCGACCCTCTTCAGTGGGCAGTCGCTGCGTGTAGGTGTAGTGGCGCTGTACATGCGTGCACCGCCTGATCGCAGCCAGGAACATCCACGCAAGAGCCCTCCACGGGTAGACACGGGTATGTCATGATACGGAGTCGTGGCCCCTGAATCAACAGAGATTAGTTGGGGATGGGGGGGAGGATGACAACGGGTGTCACTGTTAATGTCTATATAACGTGCACTAGAACGAACATAGTATTGACAGCAGGCGGGCAAGAAAACACACACACACACACACACGCACGCGCGCGCGCTCATGCACAAACACGGATACTACGCCCATCACTTGATTTTCTGCGGCTGCTGCTGCGAGGACTGGCGACCCGTAATCGGATCTCATAGCCTCTAGAGATAATGGTGAGCTCTGATCTGGTGGCATACATGACTGTGCACCCTCGCCTCTCGATGTCAGACTGCGATAGAGGCTGGCCTCACAGACACAATGAAAGACTTTAGCACTGCCTGGCTTGCCCGCCCCGCCCGCCGCCATCAGCGAAGATGATCAGGCTATGATCCCTTGCATCATGGCCTTCTAACGGAAACTGGGAGACTATAGTTATAGCGCTCGGTAGCCAAGAAAAAATAGTAATGATCTTTTCGGGTAGGCTACCAATGTAACAGACATGTTAGACCATACGTATTTGTATAATGATATCATGAACCACATTAGTGATGTACAGTTTAGCCTCATAGACACCGTGCAGTATAAGTCCTGGCCTTACAAGATTTGACTTGGGATGTGTAGCATTGCCTCAATGAGGAACAAAGAAACAAAGGTTGTAGAGGAACCTCATAGGAACAAAGGTTGTAGAGCAACCTCATAGGAACAAAGATTGTAGAGGAACCTCATAGGAACAAAGGTTGTAGAGGAACCTCATAGGAACAAAGGTTGTAGAGGAACCTCATAGGAACAAAGGTTGTACAGGAACCTCATAGGAACAAAGGTTGTACAGGAACCTCATAGGAACAAAGGTTGGAGAGGAACCTCATAGGAACAAAGGTTGGAGAGGAACCTCAAGGAACAAAGATTGTGGTGCCTGGACTAACCGTCTCGGGGACCGGTCCTGTAGCAACTTGCTGACTGACGTCACACGGATTGTCGTAAATGGAATCCCATGGAAGATTCCCAGCCAGACTTATGCTCTTGGTCTTGAGCTCGGCTCCAATCAGTTCTGGATAAACTTAGCGGCTTCCGGTTGTTGCCAGGGACGCCGGCAATGATTCCGAGTGACGAGACCGGGCATGCGCTCTAGCGGATTGCAGCCCCGCATCACTCAAGCAATTTGGAACCGCGACAGCTCATCGCGACAAATCGTGTTTCCCTCTTGTATCTGGAACTTCCGGTCGTGTCGACGGCGCATCGCACTAGTGACCTCAGTAATCTTTCCTTGATCTGAGAAGAACACGCATCATGAGCGAGACACCCATGCAGGCGCACGGTAAAACAAAAAGAAAAAACGAAAAAGGAGCGAAGCATTTGCTACTTGCGACCCCCCATTGTTTTTACTATTGAATCCCAACTCCTGGGTAAAAAGTGATGAGCATTTATAAAGCGCTTTTCCTAAAGATCACGACAGTCAGCACAAGATAGAGTGAAGGCAATGATTCTGAAAAAAATGTCTTAAGTTTGGATTTAAAGAAAGTCAAAGAGTAGGACTGAAGAAGGTTGACGAGTAATTTGTTGCAAGTTGATGGGGGCTTGGCAGGAAAAGACCTCCGTCCATACGTCTTTGTCTTAGTTAATGGGACTGGAAGAAGCCTGGTGTCAGATGATGAACATAGCTGGGGTGTGGGCGTCTAGATGTGAGTCAGTTCAGAAAGATACCAATGATCAGTTCCAGAAACAGCGTAAATAATCAGGGTGGAAAGTTCATAGGGTATAAGGTCAGTAACGGTCAGCCAGTGAAGAGAGTAAATGATGGATGTTATATGTTCAGATCTAGACGATTTAAATCGGGACGAGCATCACGGTCATAAATTCTTTGAAGTCTATCAAGAAGAGATTTGGAAATGTCAGCCAGCAGAGAATTACAAATGTCCATCCTCGAGAGCACTAAGGCAAAAACTAGGGTTTTGGGTTGAGTCGATAGAAACTTTTACCAAGCTTGCTAAAGAATTATGTCAGCCTAGTACTTTTCAGTGGTTTTCAACGTGTTTTATGTTCAAAACATTTGAATATACGTATCCACACGTATTTTGCAAACAACAGAAAAAAATCTTCGTCATTAAATGCAGAAATGATAAGAGCCCCACGCCATCTTGTATCCATCAATGTTCGTTTTGGGGCAAGCAGCGGAACCGGAAATACACGATGCCAGTGACGTCAGTGGACATGGAGTTTGACGAGGCGCGTGCCGGCTTGATGGTGCACGCAATCTAAAGAGCAGTTGCAGATAACGAAGGTCTAAATTTAGCCTTAACTTTGATGTTGTCATTCTCCATTGGTCTCATTGCAGCTCTAACAGCTGTCTTCTGTCGCCATTGCGTTTCCACTCGCTGTCTTACAGGTGTCAGTCACTGAAAGGCTTGTTAATCGACCATGTTTGTTTTCCGCCAGATTTTGACTTGGCTTGGTCAAGTTTCTCGTGACAACCCAAACTGTCATGGTCATGCTTTTTGTGACCGATTTATCACTGAAAACATTTGTAGGCCTATAAGTAGGACTGTGGGACTCTCGCAGCTTAAAGAAAGAAACCAAAGAAGGTAAGAGGATCTCATATCTCATTGTTTGTCGTGACAATCAACTTTTAAGTGGTTCACTGTGTCTAGGGCAAACCCCAAACCTATCCCTTCATCGTCTTTTACCTTCACGTGTAAATCAGGTACACATCTACTTGGTGAGCAGGAGGCGTTTTCCAGTTGCAGACCGGGTGACTCTCGAACATCAATTTTCTCCTCCTTCCCCTTCCTCCTTTTCTGCTCTTCCCTGCCCCCAGTCCCCTTCCCCACCACCACACAAACTGATGCCCAGGGACTGGTGCTGGGATCTCGTAACCAAACTGCGCAATTCACAGAAAGGAAAGTTCTCGGCTGTTAGATGAACTGATGCACCTGGCCAGGAGCGGTACTGACAACGTCCTTTGGGCTCACTCCAATATTGAAACTGCATGTCAAGGATGGCACTACAATGAGGCCAGAGTCGACGCAAGGGGTTATTTCCGGTCCTGCCTCTCTCTCACTCAACAGGAGTCACGCACAGGAACCTTCAACAAAAACTCCTAAGGACATTGAGGGGTACATCTTCTGAAAAATTTTGAAACAACTTTGCATTTGCGCAAAGGGCAAAAAAAGGAAATAAAACTTTAATTAAAACTTATAAATAATTTTACTTGGTATATTACAAACACCCATGCTAAAAAAAATTTTTAAATAGACTTACAAGCAGACACCGTGCGCTCGAAGTTTACCAGGACCTTTGACTAGAATACCCTTCCTGAAAATCAGAAATGGGTACCTGATTTATCGGAGGAAGTAATGGGCGGAAGGAGAGGATTGAGTTTCACATTCTTCGTACATGCAGTGCGTGTACAAGGTGAACCACTTATAATTTATTGCCTCGGGGCTATAGAATCTTTTCCCTGTAATGTTATGCCCGCATGTGCACAGCGGATGGCCGCATGTTCTCTAGAAGTAGTCAGGTGTGGAATAACTGGTTGGAACTAAAAAAAGGTAAGGTAAAGGTCATCCCATAACCTTTTCAGGTCGTTGGGGAGTGAGGTGTTAGAGACCCCACTTTTCTCGGGGCCAGCTTTTAAGTGAGGGTGGTGCCAGTCTCCTCTCCCTCGCTGCCTTACCTTCCCCAACCCTCAATGGAGTCAGGTACCCATTCCCGTCAGCTGGGTCGACTGGGGGAAGTTTGCTGCGCTTATCGGGAATTGAACCAGCACGCTCTCGGTTCGGACGCCAGCGCTCTAGCCACTCGGCCACCGATTCCCCAAGAACTACGCGGTTCAGAATCAAGTGAAACTGGTGTTTGAGCTGCAATACATTTTAATTTGTATGGGAGGACAGACGATTTGGTTCGCAGATTTTTGGATTTGCATTTTTTGGGACTGCATTTTTAAAAATTAAAATTCCTTCTTTAAAACTATTGTTCATTCATTTTTACTCTGTACTCGCGAGCACAAAGATTAAATTAAAGAAATCTACCTGATAAACATTTTTCAAAACCACTTTATTTTATATTTTGTTTTAGTGTCAAAGAAACACCGCCCCACATGTGCTTCGTGATGTCACAGTGTGTCATGTTGAGACGAGGCAGACGTCTGTTAGTAATCTCGGCGGTTCACGCGAGTGGCACGTGTGACCATCCATCATGGCGGCGAGGACCCTGCAGCCAGCGTCTGTGCGTGTTGCACCATGGGAGTGCGCCCCTGGGCGAGCAGCATGCGGTTACCGACATGGAATGTCAGCTCCGCAAGGGGAGAGCAGTCTTCCCGCCGAGTCTTGTAACGGAACCGGAAATTACGAAAATTCGGAAACTGCTTTGCGTGAGGCTGTTAAGAATCCGTATTGTTCTTGTTGAAATCGTTTCAGGCAAAATAAAAAAATAAGAAATAAATAAAAGAAATTGGTGAAAAAAGTGTCGCGGACAGTCACGCGCTTGCTTTATATGGTTTGACATTTAAAAACCTCAGCGTTCACAAGTACGACTCCATTTACCTTTTTTTTGTTTTGTTTTGCTTTTTTTGGTCTGTTAGTACCTGTCTGGTTTCGCTCACTCTGATTCCAACCACGTAGGTGCTGCACTTTGTCACAGCCTGGGCTCGCTAAGCCCCAAACATCGCCGTGAGTTCATCACTGTCGCGCTCGGCGAGCATGAGACTGGCATGGGGCTGGCGTGGGGCTGGCGTGGGACTGGCGTGGAGAACAGAGTGCAGACGAAGTCTCAAGAGAAATGAACGCAGTAGGACGATCTGCGATCCTACCAAGGACGAGAACAATTCAATCTGAACAATGTCAGCAAAAACATCACGTTCACGTCAAAAAAAAAAAACCATCGTCACCACCGACCGCAAAGAGTGCAGAGTCTTGGAGAACAATGGTATCTTTCTAGACTGCCTTGTCCAGACGCATCAAGGGAGGAACGGAGTCCAGACGTACAAACCTAGCAGAAACAAATATACGAAAGAATTCATTGAAATTCAAATGGATAAAAAAAGATCAATATAAAGATGCCCTGTTAGAAACGCCTGTGAATATCTATTGACGCCGATGGCTTTATGATCAATGGTACGCGGTGTGTATTTACCAGAGGGGAGGAGTAGACTCGGCAGAGTTCTTTGAGAGATGGATCTTTGGGTGAACACCCAGAATGGACAGTCCGTCCCACAGAGTTGAGAGGCTACTATATTGAGGCGAGAGCTCATTGCAAAAGGTCGACGACCCGGTTGAGAGTCCAAATGAAAAGCCTGAGGGTCCACCAGACAAATGAAGAAAACTCTTCAGCCTCTTCAGTCTCGATCTGCTGTCAAGATCGTGACTGTCAATAAAACTGCCACAATTATCGCAGCAAAGGTTCTTTATAAAATTAAAAACAATCTCTTCGGGTTTCTTCTCAATTTTTAAGGACTGTCAAAGTGTACATGCCAACAAATTCGATAATTGTGTTGAGATTGTTTTTCCAGTAGGAAACCTTCTTCTGTGTTCCAAATCGGTCTAGTGACTTACCCTAAAATTGACAACTGCCATTTTCTTTAGAAAATATTTTATGGACTTGCAGTAAAACAGCATTTTGTGAGACCGGTTGAGTCATTTGCCCTTTCTTCTTTATTTCGCTAATAATTATGTACTATTTCTGACCTGTCTGCGTCATTTTATCACTAATCATGTACTATCTTTAACTTGTCTGCGTCATTTCATCAATAGTTATATACTATCTTTGTCTTGCTTGTGTCATTCCATCAAAGAGTATGTACTATCTTTGACCTGTCTGCGTCATTTCATGAACAATTATTTACTGTCTGTGACTCTTGTGCGTCATTCCATCAATGGTTATGTACTATCTTTGACCTGTCTGCGTCATTTCATGAATAATTATTGACCGTCTTTGACTCTTGTGCGTCATTTCATCAATGATTATGTACTATCTTTGAATTGTATGCGTCATTTCATGAATAACTATTTACTGTCTTTGACTCTTGTGCGTCATTTCATCAATGATTATGTACTATCTTTGACCTGTCTGCGTTGCCAGCGAAGTTAGCTCATGTCGAGCAACACAAGGCGGGGGCCAGCTAATCCCTACACAAGCCCCAAAACAACAGAGGGATCAATCGCACAGCTGGCCTATCCGTCATCCGTGTCGGCACCAGAGGGAGGCGCAGCAGCATCCAGGGAGCGGCGCTGCTCCTTTTCCTCCGCCCGTGCCCTGGAGCATCCTCCTAATGGCGAGACCCGCGCATGCCCAGGATCCCGCCTCATCCGTCTGCATTCTGTCAGTGTCATTAAGTGTACGCGTGTGACTGATTGTCATCGCTACGTTTCGATCACGTTGTCCTTGTGGGGCGTCACGTCAAAGGAGTATTACAAGGCAGTTAGGGTTGACTGACTTTTCTACTCACCTAGACACTAGCCTGTTTTCAAAGCCACACCGGCGACACACAAAAATAACAAAAGTAGTTGCTGCGCTTGTTAAGACGATACACCTATCCCGGAGGTCTTTTAGACGATTTCTTGCTTTACCAGAGCGAGTTCGACACTCGAAATTCTAATTCGTTGTCAGAGTGATGTTTCTGAAGTAAAACAAATCGCTTTAGCAAGGCCTCCCCCCCCCCCCGAAAAAAAACCCAATATATAAAAATCCATTAGCATTTCCTGTTGTCTCGGTGTTTGTGTGCGGAGGAAGTACCTTACCTCTTGTGTCTAATGTCAGTTGGACGACTTTATCATAAAAAAGTATTTTTTGCATTGAGCAGAGACAGCAACTTGGAGAATGATTTTTAACATTTTGCACGAGTTTGCGTGCAGGGGATGGGGTAGGGAGGTTCTGACAATGTCTTATCATGTTTGCATGTTTGACTGGCGAGTGTGTAATCTCATGGCCTGATGCATTTGCGAGTGCCTTCATCAAAATGAATGATAAAGAAAATTAATCATACTCAACACGCGAAGTGATTGTTCTTTGAGTGAACTTTCTGATTTCACTTTGATTTATAAGTCTAATGCGTTATCCAATCCATGGGCTTGTGCTCAACAAGAGCCAAGAAAGTGGCTAAAGAATTAGTTTCCCGTGTATGAGGGGTTGTAACTGGGATGCCACTACTGCTGAAGGAGGCAGCTACTGTTAGGCTGCTTTGTCTTTGAGATGATCTTTTGTAAGCATCATGTTACGTGGAATCGTTTTCACCAGAAAACCTGCCTCCGGCGCCATCTGGCGGCTGACACTGGACACGTTGCGTCTTCGTCTGTCGACATCAGCGTGTTAAAAGCATCAGTTTTTATTGCCATTTTTTGATTTCTTCCCGTATGGCTAAGAATCTAGAGCAAAAAAGAAGGCTTGGTTTGCAAAGATGAAGGTGGACATAAAGTAAACCCTGCTGCCGAACCTTCACGCTGCCTGTGTGGAGAGTTGCTGAGGCTGCCTGATGCCAAGAGAAGGATCGATCAGGTAGAATCAAGCTCTCACTCAGTGCAGACTAGTGTCGTTTACCGGAGCCAAAGTGTCCTACCTTACCTTTCAGTGTGTAATCGGCCATGCGACTCTCGTAACGCCGACACTGAAAATGTTTCATCCTCAAACAACCCTGGATTGATAGGCCTGCTGGTCCTGTTTCCACTGTGACCGAGCGGTCGGCGAGATTTTTATTTAACGCTCGTTTACAGCGCGTGCACTGGGCATGCGTTCTGGACACAAGAGAATCTGCGTTTGCGGATCAAACACTTGGGGGCTCGGTCCTTTACGCCAGACCACACCAACCCTCTCACAAAATTACCAGCGAACAATTCCACTCGTCTGCTATGTCCCGGCAGGCCTTTGGGACGGAGGTTCCACTCGGAGGGAGACGCCTTTCGCGGACAAAGCCACCATCACACGGCTTGTATTGCAGCCATGGCAACAGCACAGAAGCTTCTTCACTTACAGCCACGGCTGGAGAGGCCAACTTCAGCAACGCTGTCAAAGCGCACACTTTAGTAGCCTTAACCACGAAATCCTCAAGGAATGAATACTTCAGCTTTGTTTTCTGAGTATTAAAACGTCCATAAGGCTTTGTTTTCGGAATATTTCGCAATATAATATAAACTGACAACTTAAAGCATGAGTAAATATCCAATCCAAAGATATATTTAGACGTCCAGGGGCCAATTGCTCAACTCATTTCTAATTTTAAACACTTTTAGGCCTTAAATCTATTTAGATAATCGGTTTAAAGTGCACACCATAATTTTAGAATTGTTAAAACTAAAACTGCTTTAAGTAAGATAAAATTGTTTAAGTCTGATTTTCTGTCCTGTCAGTACAATTTTTCGTATGTTCTTGTGCAATGCATCTAAATGGCAGAGAAGAGATTTTTACTTCTTTAGAACAGTTTTAAGGTTTAGAAACATGTTGTGCAACTGGCCCCCGATCCTCAGTTGATATGTTGAGGACCACAGGGAGGGTTATCTAGCTGATCTGGACTTGTGAAGAGTAGACTTTAGGTCAAGTGGGTTTTGTTCTGTGTTCACATGTTCAATGAGCTTCGGTACAATTGAATTCGCTCGTCAAGAATGTAGAAAGGTGAATCGGAAAGACGAGAGCTGTTTTCTTTGTTAATTAGCGTTAATTAATTCTTTGTATCAACTGGCGTGCCTTGTGCTGAAAAGGTGTATGTTCTTTACTGATCTGCGTGACCATCGCATATCATGCTTTTGCCATTACTCAAGTTCTTGGATTCTAGGAATGAAGTCTTTGTTTAAAGCTATTTGAAGCTGTTTTTAAATTGAGCATCAAGGGTCATTTAGTGGACTTCTTCTGTGTCTGTTTGAACTACATGTGTGTGGCTGCGTGCGTGTATATGCGCGTGTGGGTGCGTATAGAGGGAGAAAGAGAAAGCGAGAGAAGCATTTAGACAAGCATTGATGACACAAGATATGTTCAGGATATAATTTGTTACATTAGACACCACAGGTTGAGGATAGTTTTGAATAATATTTTATTATTTTCTTTACTTTCCTGTTGTTTTATTTTTTTTCTTCTCTTCTGTTGTTGCTGCACGATGAGCATTCTTTTGAATGGATACCTGCGCAATATAAATCGACATCATCATCATCATCATCATCATCATCATCACTGAAAGAGTTAATGTCATGGAAATGAGCTGGGTATTTTACCAAACGATCTTCATCCATTATCTGCCAAAAAGTTTTTTTTGAGTAATTTTGCTTCCTTTGTAAACGTTGTGTTATTTATAGTCCCCGTAACACAAAAAATGTTAGAAATTTTTTATTTTATTTTTGCGTGTGTAGATACAACCTGTCCTCTAAATAGGACACTAGGAGGACTTGAGAGAAAAGAACCTCTTTGCACAATAAGAGAACATGTCCATGTATTGCTCATAACTATAACCTTACATAAAAGGACTAAGTATAAGAGGATTCATGGGGCAAATGATAACACTATGTATTATGATATGGCTCAACGCACGTGCGGCTGAAGGTTGCATTACTCTTCCCGCAATGTTTTGGACTTTTGCATCCTTCATGCTGACAGCGCCGCTGTTTGTCCCACATGTTAGCTCCTCCTGGTACCCTGGGTACCCTGGGCCTTCCTGTATACTTGCGGTGAATAGTTATCTTCAAATAAATTGAGGAAATCGCTATGCATTCACTAACTGGCATGTCAATGTAGCGAGTAAACAGGGGTCAGTACCATTTCTTTCCACGAATAGATACATCATATACAGTGTATGCAAAGTGTAGTTTGAAACAAGCCAGTCATGATGGTCGACATCACCTGCACGTGCATTCCCACTGTGCTTTTTTCTTTCTGTCCTTTTACCCCTCCTTTGACATCATGAAGCGGCTCAAAGGAATCGTGACTTGTGGCAACTGTTGTCGTGCCAACGCACCGGAAGTACTTCTGTCCGAGATGTACTCGCTGGCTCATCAATGCTGATGTTGGGTGCAAAACAGTCAAGCTTGCGGAAATTCTCCTTCAAGAGTTCCAACAAGGGCTTCCCCTTGAATGATCGATGACCTTTGTTGCTGTCTGCAGTAGAATTGTCCACAAAATAAATATTACTCTTCAATTTGTGGAATCGGTTTCTAGGCATAACATTCTTGACAATAGGTACAAGATCTTCTGCATCCATCCACTTGTCTGTTTCTGACGAGAATTTATGGTATCCCGTTAGAATCAAAATCCCAGTTCAGTTCTTTAGCTAATGTATGAAATTTGTGATCGCTTCTAGCATCAGTTGAACAGCGAACTGTTTTCTGTAGCCATTACATCAGATACCTCTGGCAAAAAGAACTTCTCAAAGAGTTGCACAGGACTATGTTGGCCTACAGCTTGTCTCATATTATTATCTGCTATAGTGGCGCCTCTTCATTTAGTGCAGATGTCCATGGAAAGGTTTATTTTTCTGCTTTTTACAGGAAGGCGCAGGACAAGAACATGTGTTGTTCTTTGGATGTTTTGTAAGAGGAGCAGGGCATTTTTTTCGTAAGTGAAAATTTTTAGGATTTCTGATGGCACAAAACATTTGTTGTTATTGTAAGAAGAACTTGATTCTGTTCTGGTTCAGCATTCTCCCCCTTATTGTCAAACAGCGTGTCGTCTTCCATGTCTTCTCCAACCATTTCGACTTCTAACTCTTCAGGAACATCAGTAACAGGTACATCGCCGTCACTGGCAAGACCATCATCGCCTTGATCGTCGTCTGACAATTTACTGGCGTCTGGCGGTAGCACACAGACAGTAGCTGCCGAGTATTCTTCGTCACACTATTCAACAAGCTCTTCCATTTCCTCCAAGGAAATACACATTCTCGGCATGTTTCACTACCAAAATGGAATAAATAAAGCTAACGTTGGATCAAGGCAATATATGTGCTCCATCATCCCAGTGTCTTACTTACAGGACGGTGGGAAATCACGTGATATTACATTTGAGTTCGTGTGATCGGAATAATATTTACCAATACGGACATGTGGATATTGTCTAACATGGCATCCGTCTCTCTGTCTCTCTTTCTCTCTGCAAACAAGCACAACATCTCTACAATCTTTTTCACCTGTAGCGACCGTCAGAAGCTGTCTTCAACCTGCCGCCTACACACTACACGGGACATGACCATCATGGACTGACTACAACAGACAACTCAGTCTCCTTTGAATGCGGCCCGGACCAAGTGATGGCTTTGGTACAACAGGTAGAGGTCTGTAATTAACTGTCCTCTACAAAGGACACTGGGAGATAACGGGTTTGACTTGTTCCTCAATAGTAAATGGCAGTACGTGTGTCTTTCTTCTCTGTGCATCTGTAAAATTTAATATCTGCCAACGATACTCTTGTTGTATCGTAGATATGTACCGCAGAATGTCAGGTAGCCTCTCATCCGTGAATTTAAAGAATGTAACAGCTACAGTAAAAAAAACTCACTGGGATATTTCCCTAAAGAGAACTGCCCGGTATCATTATGTGAGAAGTAAACTCTTAACTAACCCTTTTGACGAAAATATTTTATTCTACAGTTTCTGCACTGTTTTAGCTCCTAACTATAATGGGATAGTAGATAGTGGATAGTGGGTAGCCGAGAAGTGGGGGCACTGGCATTCGAGACCTGACTGTCGACAGGGTAACTGACCCCTTGTGCGGTTTACGGCGGACATTCAATGTGAGAGAAGAGATGGGCACCACTTTGATTAAAAAACTAGCACTTGGAGAAATGCGACCCAAAAGAGTAAATCTCTCCTTCTTCTAATTACAGCGCGAGTGGTTGTAGGTGGTAGTCAGTAAACAAATGATACGGGAAATGGTTTGTAAAGAAATAAACACGCTCTGTTGTTAATGACAACAAAGAATATTTCATAACAAAAGAAGTTGACTACAGTACACTAAACTACACTTCACTACACTTGCCATGTTACGCTAAAGTCTACATCACACTCCACTTCACTACACTAACACTTACTATCCTACACTACAATACACTAATAGTTACACTACAGTATACTACCGCACACTAACACTTACTACCCTACATTAGAATACACTAATAGTTACACTACAGTATACTACAGCACACTAACACTTACTACCCTACATTAAAATACACTAATAGTTACACTACAGCATACTACAGCATACTAACACTTACTACCTTACACTACTATACACTAATAGTTACACTACAGTATACTACAACACACTTACACTTACTACCCTACACTACAATACACTAATAGTTACACTACAGTATACTACAGCACACTTACACTTACTACCCTACACTACAATACACTAATAGTTACACTACAGTATACTACAGCACACTTACACTTACTACCCTACACTACTATACACTAATAGTTACACTACAGTATACTACAGCACACTAACACCACGCTACACTACAATACACTAATAGCTACACTACAGTATACTACAGCACACTAACACTTACTACCCTACACTGCAATACACTAATAGTTACACTACAGTATACTACAGCACACTTACACTTACTACCCTACACTACAATACACTAATAGTTACACTACAGTATACTACAGCACACTAACACTTACTACCCTACACTACAATACACTAATAGTTACACTACAGTATACTACAGCACACTAACACTTACTACCCTACACTACAATACACTAATAGTTACACTACAGTATACTACAGCACACGTACACTTACTACCCTACACTACAATACACTAATAGTTACACTACAGTATACTACAGCACACTTACACTTACTACCCTACACTACAATACACTAATAGTTACACTACAGTATACTACAGCACACGTACACTTACTACCCTACACTACAATACACTAATAGTTACACTACAGTATACTACAGCACACTTACACTTACTACCCTACACTACTATACACTAATAGTTACACTACAGTATACTACAGCACACGTACACTTACTACCCTACACTACAATACACTAATAGTTACACTACAGTATACTACAGCACACTTACACTTACTACCCTACACTACAATACACTAATAGTTACACTACAGTATACTACAGCACACTAACACTTACTACCCTACACTACAATACACTAATAGTTACACTACAGTATACTACAGCACACGTTACACTACAGTATACTACAGCACACACACTTACTACCCTACACTACAATACACTAATAGTTACACTACAGTATACTACAACACACTAACACCACGCTACACTACAATACACTAATAGTTACACTACAGTATACTACAGCACACGTACACTTACTACCCTACACTACAATACACTAATAGTTACACTACAGTATACTACAGCACACATACACTTACTACCCTACACTACAATACACTAATAGTTACACTACAGTATACTACAACACACTAACACCACGCTACACTACAATACACTAATAGTTACACTACAGTATACTACAGCACACGTACACTTACTACCCTACACTACAATACACTAATAGTTACACTACAGTATACTACAGCACACTAACACTTACTACCCTACACTACAATACACTAATAGTTACACTACAGTATACTACAACACACTAACACCACGCTACACTACAATACACTAATAGTTACACTACAGTATACTACAGCACACTTACACTTACTACCCTACACTACAATACACTAATAGTTACACTACAGTATACTACAGCACACTTACACTTACTACCCTACACTACTATACACTAATAGTTACACTACAGTATACTACAGCACACTAACACCACGCTACACTACAATACACTAATAGTTACACTACAGTATACTACAGCACACTAACACTTACTACCCTACACTACAATACACTAATAGTTACACTACAGTATACTACAGCACACTAACACCACGCTACACTACAATACACTAATAGTTACACTACAGTATACTACAGCACACTAACACTTACTACCCTACACTACAATACACTAATAGTTACACTACAGTATACTACAACACACTAACACCACGCTACACTACAATACACTAATAGTTACACTACAGTATACTACAACACACTAACACTTACTACCCTACACTACAATACACTAATAGTTACACTACAGTATACTACAGCACACTTACACTTACTACCCTACACTACAATACACTAATAGTTACACTACAGTATACTACAGCACACTAACACCACGCTACACTACAATACACTAATAGTTACACTACAGTATACTACAGCACACTAACACTTACTACCCTACACTACAATACACTAATAGTTACACTACAGTATACTACAGCACACTAACACCACGCTACACTACAATACACTAATAGTTACACTACAGTATACTACAGCACACTAACACTTACTACCCTACACTACAATACACTAATAGTTACACTACAGTATACTACAGCACACTAACACTTACTACCCTACACTACAATACACTAATAGTTACACTACAGTATACTACAGCACACTTACACTTACTACCCTACACTACAATACACTAATAGTTACACTACAGTATACTACAGCACACGTACACTTACTACCCTACACTACAATACACTAATAGTTACACTACAGTATACTACAACACACTAACACCACGCTACACTACAATACACTAATAGTTACACTACAGTATACTACAGCACACGTACACTTACTACCCTACACTACAATACACTAATAGTTACACTACAGTATACTACAGCACACGTACACTTACTACCCTACACTACAATACACTAATAGTTACACTACAGTATACTACAACACACTAACACCACGCTACACTACAATACACTAATAGTTACACTACAGTATACTACAGCACACGTACACTTACTACCCTACACTACAATACACTAATAGTTACACTACAGTATACTACAACACACTAACACCACGCTACACTACAATACACTAATAGTTACACTACAGTATACTACAGCACACGTACACTTACTACCCTACACTACAATACACTAATAGTTACACTACAGTATACTACAGCACACTAACACTTACTACCCTACACTACAATACACTAATAGTTACACTACAGTATACTACAACACACTAACACCACGCTACACTACAATACACTAATAGTTACACTACAGTATACTACAACACACTAACACTTACTACCCTACACTACAATACACTAATAGTTACACTACAGTATACTACAGCACACGTACACTTACTACCCTACACTACAATACACTAATAGTTACACTACAGTATACTACAGCACACGTACACTTACTACCCTACACTACAATACACTAATAGTTACACTACAGTATACTACAGCACACTAACACCACGCTACACTACAATACACTAATAGTTACACTACAGTATACTACAGCACACTAACACTTACTACCCTACACTACAATACACTAATAGTTACACTACAGTATACTACAGCACACTAACACCACGCTACACTACACTAACACTGTAACAGTGTAAACTTCTTACTCCATCAAATGGTGGTGAGCTTAAGGAAATCAACTCATGAAATCAAGTCTGATAATGAGGAGTAAATGAGTTTAATGAGTCTGTGTAAAAGAACAGAGAAAATATTTATGATATCGCCGCAGAATACTGATGACCTGTGAAGCGCGTTTCAAAAGCTGAGAATGTTGCCAAGCAACCATCGCATCATTTATTTCTACTAACAAGCTTGGAGTGCGGCAGTCATTCACAGCAGCAAATGTGTGTTAATTCCAAGCTAATGGCTAACAAGAAACACAAAAGCAAGGTTAGGCCTCATTTGGATTTTTAAAAAAGCTATTGTTAGAAGCTGGAAGCGAGGTTCTAAATATAACCCCTGTCCACATGACCTTTGGTAATGAACCTTTATCTAAAATCGTTGCCGCCGGTTAAAGACAATCAGTGTTTAGATGGACTAGCAGCTGCTTCAGGCTGATGTGAACTCAACAACTCCCGGCCTCTCATGCGGAGCTCTGTCTCCCTCTGTCTCCCTCTGTCTCCCTCTCCCTCTGTCTCCCTCTGTCTCCCTTCCTCTTCGCACCAGCCAAGTTCTGTGCAGCTGAGCCACATCAGCCACGTGCAATCATGTGTAACGGGACTTTGCGTCAGTTGCTGCCGATCCCACAGCCGTCGAATAACAGTTGAAAAGGTGGGGGGGGGGAAGGAGAACGAGAAATATTATGGGCTTGTAACTCTCCATAAAGCAGCAGGTCACCTTAAGGACCGTCGTGTCTACTAAAAATTTGTTTTTGAATTATGACCAAACGGCTTCGCGGTCGACTTGATGACATGAAAGCGATTGCATCCCTCAGTTAACAGCACGTGCGACGCCAGGTCAGATGTGTTCACAGGTCATCCTTCCACATCTTTCATCAACACTTACAAGGCGGTTAAATGTACTCTTACTGTGCAGGAGCGACTATACCTACATTGACAGACCCTAGCTCCTTGTTTGCTGATGGCTGGATGAGCGGGAAACTCCAGGTACACTGATGACGACTTCCATTATCTTCCTTTCACGCCGTTGTCGTTCTCTTTTGCGGATTTCAGCGTGTTGCCATGGCAACGATAACCTTGCTTAGTGTTGTTTTGCGCATGGTTCAGTCTTAACATTGGTGATCAGTCAATAAGCACAACACTTCGATTTTTTGATAAAACAAAGGTAGGTTAAACCGACTCCTATTGCATTCTTCTCTTAAGAAACCCCACAGACCGATAACAATTTTAGCTGCCAGTCACGTGACTGATGTTGTCGTTTCCACAACAAATGTCTGAGGATGGCATCAGCCAACTGATTGGCATCCTATTAACACAACCAAACATGGGGACAGGACTTATATGGTTTTAGATGGGCCGTGAAGAAGATCGCAGCGCCGCAATGGCTCGACCGGTGTCGTCTGCTGCAATGATGTCTTCCCGTCTGAGGAACGTCCACAACAATTTATTCGTGCAACCTAATGGATAAACAAAAGTCAGAACTAATGGATAAACAACGTCAGTCCCAATGAGTCGGCCTGCCCATCATCCGCCATGACCTCTCTCCTTCAAATGCTGGCGCGGGACAATCTGCCCCCCGGCTGTGCAGCTGCTGTTACTGCTGTAGGTCGTCTGCCGCTGCTGCCACGTGTCACGTGATTTTTACTGCTACCGCCGCGCGTAAGTCATCGCCGCTCTCGTCCCGCACGTCGCTGTTATTCAATGGAGACGACTGAGGCTTGTTTGTGTTTTAGGAACAGACCCAATGTTTCCTCGTGTGTCGCTGTGTGATACATGTGCTACATAGCATGACACCGGTGATGAACAGAGCTTGCTTTCTGTCCACTTGTTAGATGAACAGAGACTGGTTTTCTCTATAAAACATGTACTGTATGAACAGAGACTGGTTTTCTCTATGAGACTTGTACTGTATGAACAGAGACTGGTTTTCTATATAAAACATGTACTGTATGAACAGAGACTGGTTTTCTCTATAAAACTTGTACTGTATGAACAGAGACTGGTTTTCTCTATAAAACATGTACTGTATGAACAGAGACTGGTTTTCTCTATGAGACTTGTACTGTATGAACAGAGACTGGTTTTCTATATAAAACTTGTACTGTATGAACAGAGACTGGTTTTCTCTATAAAACTTGTACTGTATGAACAGAGACTGGTTTTCTCTATAAAACATGTACTGTATGAACAGAGACTGGTTTTCTCTATGAGACTTGTACTGTATGAACAGAGACTGGTTTTCTCTATAAAACTTGTACTGTATGAACAGAGACTGGTTTTCTCTATAAAACTTGTACTGTATGAACAGAGACTGGTTTTCTCTATAAAACATGTACTGTATGAACAGAGACTGGTTTTCTCTATGAAACTTGTACTGTATGAACAGAGACTGGTTTTCTCTATAAAACTTGTACTGTATGAACAGAGACTGGTTTTCTCTATAAAACTTGTACTGTATGAACAGAGACTGGTTTTCTCTATAAAACATGTACTGTATGAACAGAGACTGGTTTTCTCTATGAGACTTGTACTGTATGAACAGAGACTGGTTTTCTCTATAAAACTTGTACTGTATGAACAGAGACTGGTTTTCTCTATAAAACTTGTACTGTATGAACAGAGACTGGTTTTCTCTATAAAACTTGTACTGTATGAACAGAGACTGGTTTTGTCTATAAAACATGTACTGTATGAACAGAGACTGGTTTTCTCTATGAGACTTGTACTGTATGAACAGAGACTGGTTTTCTCTATAAAACTTGTACTGTATGAACAGAGACTGGTTTTCTCTATAAAACTTGTACTGTATGAACAGAGACTGGTTTTCTCTATAAAACTTGTACTGTATGAACAGAGACTGGTTTTGTCTATAAAACATGTACTGTATGAACAGAGACTGGTTTTCTCTATGAGACTTGTACTGTATGAACAGAGACTGGTTTTCTCTATAAAACTTGTACTGTATGACCAGAGACTGGTTTCCTTCAGAATACTGTTTGTATATGAACAGAGTCCGTTTTTTCTCCAGAAATCGTGTCGCAGCATCTGAACAGACCCAGGTATTCTCCACATGCGATTGCTGGATCGATGTGATGGATATTCGATTGGCTAGAACTCAGTGAGTGAATGTTTCATCATGAAAGCACATAGATAGCACAAATATACTGAAAATAAATTAAAAACAAGATGAAAATGTGAACGATGCACATACAATGTACATATGTGGTAAATTAAGAAACTTTTTTCACATTATCATTATCTACTCCTACACCTTCAATCACTTAGCTATCAGTCCTTCCTTCATACTTCCATTCAATTCTATCTTTGCTACAGGAAAGCTTCATGCTGAATCGGTGGGTGAAGTGGTTTGTTTTATCCTAGCCCAGTGGATGATTGTATGTGTATGAAACTTTGTATATATTTCTTCTTGTATATATTTAAAAGAAACCATTGAAACCGTTTCGTGGGAAACACAAAACTTTGTCTACCCACAGATCATAAATACGACAATAATTCAGTATAAAGTACAAAATAAAGACAAAAATTCAACAAACTGGACTTTGGAAGTTTTTGTACTGAAGTGCACGGCACTAAAACCAAATCCACGTGCGCTTGCATGCATTTCTTCTTTAATTTGTTCGTGTTCTGGGAAACAGAGGTTGTGAATAGGACTGGCCATATTTGACAAGTCCGTTGTGTAGGACTAGTGTCACAAAATCTGACAAGTATGAAAAGTAGGATTAACGATATGAATTTGGCAAGCCTGTCATGAAGAAGTACCGAGACCGAAAAAAGTGGAATATTGGGGACAACCAAGAAATATTGGATATTACAGGGCTATCTTTGAAACAGACCCACCACAATAATATAGGTATGTGAACAAGATATTTGATAAAAGTATCACTTTCGACGACTAAGTATAAGAAGGCAAGTTAGCAAATGTGTTGGGGATACAGCACCAAGAGTTTTGCTTCCCGTAACTCCATATCTGGGCGATGAGGGCAGCGAGCTGCATGAATAACACTGTTGTTAATGAGGGGCGACCACTCCCGCAGCTTCCGGTATCTCGTGGCGACGCTTATTCCAACATGGTCAGATTAAGTTCGTGTTCGGGGTGGTGTTTGCGTACTGTCGTGACATCTAGCGCCACCTGCACCTTGGTGCTGCCAACCTACCCTCTCGCGACTTTAACCCCTTCCCGTCTCCCTCGCGCTCATGTTACCGGTGCTGGACACGCCAACGGTCATTTTGTCGTTTTCATCTCTTGCCACATCTGCTGCTGAACAGAAACAACTACAACAACCACCACCTCTACTACGTCTTTTACAGCTACTGTTGCAACTGTTGTGTTGCTGGTGCTAGAACTGCTGGATCGGATCGCATTTATAGTAAAACTAGTATTTTCACTGCCGCCATCGCCATCATAATCACAAGGTCTAACCGGTTATTACCCTTGTTACTTTGAGACTTCCGGTCGACTTACAAGTTAGATGCTCCCTCCTCCTTTCTTCAAGCATGAGTTTTCTCCCTGACCTGGTAGTTTGGACTGTCTGGTTTGGTAATTGGTCTTTCTGTTGAGAAATAGTTCATATCAAAGTAAAGAATTTCCTGCCTTCTGCCATGTTTATCATGTCTTTCATGTTATTGAGGACCTTTCTGTCGAGTCCTTCATGTCTTTCACGTCCGCCATGTTAGCCACGTCTGTTTAGCCATACAAATGCTTCACAGAAACTGTCTTTTGAGGAGGGATGATTGTTTTGGGGAGATGGGATTTAAACAGGTATCGTTGTACATATGTGTTTATATATGTCATGTCCTGCACATCAGTTTGCTCTCATCGTGAAGGTATAAACTTGTACACTGTGATGAGTTAGGGGGAGGTCTTGTATTGTTTCGTGTGGGAATGGTGTCTTGTGTTTGACGTCTTGTGTGCGTCATTTGTTCGTCTTGTGTGCGTCATTTGCTCGTCTTGTGTGCGTCATTTGTTCGTCTTGTGTACGTCATTTGTTCGTCTTGTGTGCGTCATTTGTTCGTCTTGTGTTCGTCATTTGTTCGTCGTCATTTCGGAGAAGAGATGACGTAAAAAGAAGACAGTTCCATGGACGGACGGGAAAAGGAAAACAGCGAGATCTTCGTCTCCCGTAACCTCTTCATCTTCATCTTCATCGTTATCTGTGGGGGCTCGTCAAGCGTTGTGTTACTTGTGTGTGTGATATGCGTCGAGCGTATGCGAGGTAAGTGTACGTCCGTTATATTATATACACATAGTTTATATCGTATACATATCTTTGCACACGTTCAGTACATCGCATTTATATACTGTCATGTTTGTTATTGATTGTTTTATTGTGTTTACATACTGTGCTACATACTTCACCTTATATCGCATTCAGTAAGACATCGACTTCATGTCCAGTCATAATAGTGGGCTGAACGGAATTCCTAATGTTATGTAACAGTTCATGAACCCTGTGTCTCTTGTGTGCATAAACAAATTTGATTTGTACGAGCAGACAAGCGTTTTTAACACACACACACACACACACACACACACACACACACACACAAACACACACACACACACAATCAAATCAGTTTACAGACTAAGACCAGTCAAGTCATTTTTGGTTGCTTAGTAACGCTTTTTCTGGTGTGTTGATGTTATGGCTGTGTGTGTGAGTACGTGTACCATGTGGAGGCTGACTGTAGTCCACGAGACGACCCTCATCAAGACTGTTGCGTGTGTGTGTGTGTGTGTGTGTGTGTGTGTGTGTGTGTGTGTGTGTGTGTGTGTGTGTGTGTGTGAATACATGTACCATGTGGAGGCTGACTGTAGTCCACGAGACGACCCTCATCAAAACTGTTGTTTGTTCTCTCACCAGACGACAGGCAGCTGTCACGACTTTCTCCCAGACCGAGTGTCGGCAGCACGTGACTTCCCCCCTCGTGTTGGCAGGTTTGTGTCTGATACTCGCCTTGATTATCACGACACCCCGTGTACCAGGATATCAGGGTCAACAGACAAGAGAAAACATTTCCACAGCTTCGGCCGCTTTGTGGCAACTTCCCTGTACGACTACCTCCATCCGTACTGTGCTCTTCAGTCAACTTGCTTTAAAATCGACTTTATCAGGAGCTTTCTAACCACCTTCTATGAAGTTTGACTTAGAAAAAACAAAACTTCTTTGCGTGTAATGCGGCCATTATTTCAGATTTCAAACTTTCCGATTTCTGTAATGTTGTCGCTGTTGTGGTGGTTTGCTGTCGTCAGCTTACTTCACCTTGCAGTTAGAGGTTTTATTGGCATTTGATCACCATCATCATCATCAAAACAACAACAACCACACCTACAGCATAGTCTTGTAGCAGAGCAGACAGGTATTGTGTTTGTGGTGCACAGATAAATGCAACAATATTTTATGTACGTGGTGTTCCTTCCCTCATCGAAAAGCTCTGAGCTTAGCTTTAGGACACAAACTTAGCAAAATAACTGTGTAGGACAAACACACACACACACACACACAGAGAGAAAGACAGGCGCGTACACACACACTCACTCTCTCTCACACATCACACACACACAGAGACAGGCGAGCACACACACACTCTCACTAACTCTCTCTCTCTCTCTTTCACACACACACACACATCACACACACACAGAGACAGGCGAGGACACACACACTCTCACTAACTCTCTCTCTCTTTCACACACACACACACACATCACACACACACAGAGACAGGCGAGCACACACACTCTCACTAACTCTCTCTCTCACATACACACATCACACACACACAGACAGGCGCGCGCACACACTCTCTCTCTCTCTCTCAGCCACAATTTGCACAAATGTTCCCAGAAATACATTGACTACCCAAATTTTCATTAAGAGTGGATGTCAGTATCGCCATGTGATGTGTGGTCTCCAATAACAACACAATCAGCTTTTTAGTGCATAGCTGAAACCATTTCCTTAAAAAAACCATTAAAAACCACAAATTATCTTTTAACAAAACACTTCTTTGTGAGCTCTTCTCTCTCCCTGTCTCTAGTTTGTATCAAAGCATCATGTTCTCGATTACTTATTTCTCGTTGACGCCAACATCTCGCTTGCTCTCTCCCAACATCTCGGGCCTTTGACTGACAACACGAGTGCAACATTTTTTCTTTATGCTGGAAATTAACCATCAAATAAAAAAATACAGGCGTTTATCTGAGACAAATGCACATTTGAAATGTTTTAATATTTTATTAACAATAATACACAAGTAAACATTAACTCAAATGCGCCCACTAAGTAACAGTGAAACAATAATACAACACAGACTGCATTGGTGCCCATTACATTTTGATGTGGAGACAATTTACTTACCAGTCTGTTGAATGAATTTGGTTTGGATCTTTTAAATTTATTTTTTAACTCAGTCGAAGCTTCTAAATAAAGTTCCAATCTGTAGGGCTGTATTCCAGCATCAGTCGCTTCATTTTCTGGGCAAAAAAATAAAATCACTGCTTGAACACGACAACCTGAGCGATGTTTCTTCATTTGACCCTAACACGTGCATGGAATTGTTGACCTGAGCCACACTCACTGTTGCCAATACTGCTTGCACACAACAGAACTCTCCAGTGTAGGAAAGTCATTTTCTCCTGCTTTTCTAGTGGCAGGTGAGAATGTCGATGTTTGAAGGCGTTTATCTTGAAAATGAAGCAAAATACGTCGCAGATCTGGTGATTAATCTTTGTTGAAGCTTTGTACCAGCAATTGTAGTCGGTTTTAACAGCTCGTGCTTTTATATTATTATTATTAAAGGTTATTTTTATAGCGTCGTATCCCAGCCCTAAGAGCAGGCTCATGGCACTTTACGAATGATACTAATTATAACAACAATAATCATGAAAGGGAGAAATTGAAGAAACCAACCAAGACAACAGAAAGAAAAAGGGATAACGCATAGAAACGGGAATAATAATAATAATAATAATAATAATAATAATAATAATAATAATAATACAAAATTGTAGTGCTATCTGATAAATAACTTCAAGAATACGGTACTTCATTATCCAACGAGTCTATGAAATTAAAATAACTGCATAAATTGTTTTTAAAACGTCCTGGCGACAGAAGAAGACTGGAGACCAGATTTGTCTGGGGGGACTGGCCACACGTTTCACCGCCGAAGATTGAGAGTTTAGATCTGCAATTGCTTGTCATCGGAGAAGTCATCAGAAAGAACAGATGAAGAATGCTGAGGATAAACCTCCACATGTCAAACAAAATGTAGACAGGTTTGCTGCCTCCAGTCATCAACAAGTTTAGCCACAGTGAACACGTTTCATCTCGCTGTCGACTGCACAAACAAGAAACTGGACTGAGATGAAAATGGCGGCGTGGAAGGACGGACTGTTAGTCAGCGGATCAACACAAGCCGTAGACGTTAAACAAAATGTCACAGTCAAGAAACACAGTCCAGTACATCACTAGGATGACGACAGGTCAAACAATGGACTCCAAAATTAAAATCAGCTTATACAAATAACAAAATCCAAAGAAATCCGGAGAGCTAGCCCCCTCAAGCCGGTAAGTGCTATGTTTTAATGTCTACCCTCTTCGTCTGATGACCCGCTCCTATCTATTCCTGTTACCAGAATAAAAACATATGGTCACAGGATTTGTAGTTAGTCTGCAGCAAAACAATGAAACCTCTCGTGTTGTCCTTTAAAAAAAATAACAGTTTATCGGCACACGGTTGTCTCCCGCACGTGCACAAGACACGCGCCTGTACGTTCGCTGGCGCGCGTGCCACCTAAAAACAAAATTGCAAAAGCTTCAGCTGCCTGCCAAAAGAATCTCGCTCTGTGGGAGCAACACAAGATGGGGAAAAGCAACAACAGGCAAACGTGTCGAATATCGGAAATCCGCTCCCGGAGCAAACTCCCTTCCGCGCAGCTTTTCTCCTCCAACACTCCCACCTCCACTCCCACCTCCGCAATCTACAAAGAGACGGATGGTGGCGAAAGAAAGTAGAAAGGTAGGGTTTGTGGTCCAGTGTTGGGGTGGGTGGGTAGGGTGGGTGAACAGCTCAACTGTTTCTTGCAAGAGGTAAACAGAAGCGGAGGCTGCTTTGTTTTGAGCTGCTGTGGTTAATTCTGGTTCTTTTTATTTGCCGTCGTCTGAAACCAGTGTTTTCTGTCGGCGAGCAAGATGAAGACCGAATGCTTGCAGGCGATGGCAGCTCGAGACAACTCTGATGAACTGCCGCCGTCAGAGTAGCCTCCCTTGCTCGTAAGCACCACCACCCCCCCACGCCTTACCTACCCCTCCCTCCCTCCTTCGTCGACTAGCCACGTTGATGGGCAGGGCACGGAAATGAAAGGGAATTCAGACTCCGGAATAAAGGCAAACTTCTTTTCGTCGCATTAATGTCTCAAGTGATGCGAAAGAGCGCCGGAGCTGGGCGACTTTTTGACCCGCGGGTCGTGCGTTCTTGTTTGCCAACTTCCGGCCGACAGAAATCACATCGAGAAATGAGCGCCGACGCAGGACTGGACTGTGGGTGGCTGGACCGTTTGTAGTGTAATGAGTTTTAGCTGCTTGCATCAGGGCGGTCGTATTGCCATGGATACAGCTCCTGGTGGCGCCAGGGTGGGATGAAACGCTGGGGTCCTGTTTCATAAGGTGGGCGTTTGTCCCACGCACGCACGCACGCACGCATCCACACGCTGGAGATAGGCACATGGCAGTAATTAATATATATATATATATATCTGGAGCAAGGTTATTTAACAAGAATTCACAGGTGACTATCATTATACCTCCAGCACATCACGACAGAGCATGAGGGAAAAGATGAGGTGCCGTCAGTTTTCATGGCTAACAGATTACAGGATTACTGTTGTGTTCATTACATAATAACAACACAACGGATTCATTTTCTACCCAGCAAGACAAAGGGGAGTAATTTCGTGGCTGTCTAGACGCAAAGGTAAGTTTTCCCCAATAAATAATCTTTATTTCTTGAAAAGCACAAACCTCAACGTGAAAAGATGAAATAGAAAACAGAGCATCATTCCATTCAGTAAAATTGTTTTTTAATGTTACCTTGATAAGATAATGTCAAGGGGTATGCATGTGAATTATGTGACATAGTTGTAGAAATAATGGCGATTTACTTACACATAGAACTTATGGTTCGAATAAGCGCACGAAGGGTATCACTGCCTTCTCAAGGGTTTTATTGCCTGTGGCGGGGCCTCCACTCACAGCCACATACGCTATTCATCCAATCTGTCGCCAGATTGTAGAAACAAATCGTAGAGGGGCGGACAAGCAGTGGACACCACGCTGAGGATGTGCACATCGGTCCGACAATGTTCTCGATAAGGTCACCGATAACACGAGCGACACACACGCCGCAGTTTGGTCCAGCAGGGCGAGGACGTTGAACGTGCCTCCTGTTGCACGTGCAGATTTCACGGTGGTGGGGTTGGGGGAGGAAGAGAAGGGGAAGGGAGGGTAACCCGTCTCCACACACACACACACACACACACAGATCGCACAAAAGCACACCCGTGCACACACACACATATCTCTCTCTCTCACACACACACACACATCTCTCTCTCACACACACACACACACCTCTCTCTCTCTCACACACACACATCTCGCACTGGCGCTCGACGTCAGCTGCTGATGGCGGCTACGTGTCCGGGTTTCCGCTTGACATGCCGGATCCACGCGCACGGCGCTCCAGCACTGATAAATCAGCTCCTGCAAATGATATCCTGTTTTCCACTCATCCCTCATGTGGCGCCACCAACGGTTCGCCAAAACACTCCCCCCCACCCCCTGGTGTCAAAGGGAGATAACAAAAGGATGGTGTTCGAACTGCACTGCTTCCCCTGCCATCATCAAGTAATCTTTATCTCTCTCACACACACACACACGCACACAGACATTTATATAGAAATTATTTTAAGCCTGGGGTTTGGAGGTAATTTAGCGGCATAAGTATGAAGGTAAATGCGCAATGTAGCAGTGTACAGCAATGTATACTCAATTTATACATACATACATTTAATTCACCTGTTCAGATGTAAAATCAGCAGAGGATTCTATCGTAAGAAGCACTGGTATTAAGACTATTTGCTCTGTCCACATCTCGTTTTTATCATTTAAGGTCATCGTGGAAAACAAGTATAAAACTGGTTATGTAAGAATATATATAATACGTCGTAAGCCCCATATTGAACATGAAAATGGATTTATATGTTAAAAATATAACCCGGATTTTTTGTAGCAGAAAATTGATGGATTTTGAGGAGACAAGGAGCCAAAAAAACACACGTAGACCACCAAAAGTAAACTTGAGAACAGTGGCAAGAGATCAAAAGATCAGGAGGCCTCCCAACAGCCTCTTCACTAACACAGTTGCTAAGTCACAGGACTAAGCGGTGTGTGGGCCTCGCACAAGTCTCGTCACAGACACAGACAACCGATGACTAAGTACAGTGTCTGCCTACACACACCTACAGCGACTACTGCTTTCACACCCTGATTGAGGCCCTTGTCACATCGGAGTGCGTAAACAGCAACTTCTACCTGGCATCCCAGTCCTGTGAACATCTTCAACTGTCTGACATTTCAGTCCTGTGAACATCTTCAACTGTCTAGCATCCCAATCCTGTGAACATCTTCAACTGTCTGGTATTCCAGTCCTGTGAACATCTTCAACTGCTATTTCATGTGTATGAACAGACAGCTTTGATTATATGAATAATATTCATAATATATGAAAATATTCTATACTTGACAATTTAGTATGTGAACATCGAATGTCTGACAGGTCAGTACTAGCAATGATTTACTCAGGGCGCTTTACCTAAATAATACACAGACTGAATAATACATCAGCGTCCTCTGACATTTGTCACTACTACTAAACATGTGCGTTCTGATTGTTTAGCATCAACGACTACTGTCATCCATCTAACATTGGAGAACAGTGACTCCATGTGGTTTACCGGTCTTGTCAGGTGAACATAACCTACATTCTTCACATTCACACAACGGCTTTGCACAAGCTTCGGATGTCTTCGTAGATCGTGAACACGTTTTGTAGATAGCGTACACTGTACACAGAACACCCACAATGCACACTAGCATGGCCAGCACCGAGTACAGTATCACATCAAGTCCACCTGAACGAGAAAACAAGAGCCATCATCATCATCATCATCATCATCATCATCATCATCATCATCATCATCATCATCATCAGAGTATTTTTCTTCAAGAGGCTGGCTTAATGAGCTTTACAAGATCAACATTCTTTCACGTTCCACTGCACGGCATGTACAGGCCCCTGATAAACAGACCATAATATGCACTAGATACTATTAAAAACAACATAAATACAAACAAGAAGATAATACGTGTACTACTAATAAAAGTAACGATGAGGATTTATATGGCGAATTTCCAATGATTTTCTCAGACTGAATCACCAGCAACCATGCATCCGTATTGGCATAGACCTAAAGGTGGTGAAAGAATCAGAGTGATGAAGGCTGACAGGTAATCTATTGCAAGTGTATGGGGCTTGGTAGGAGACAGACGTCTGTCCATAGTCTTTGTCTTAGTGGCACTCGAAGAAGCTCGGTGTCGTCAGATGAGCAAAGAAGTTGTGCGAGTGTGTAGAAGGAAGTGAGTTCGGAGATCTACCGAGGACCCGTGACAGAAACGGTAGAGTATGTCAGGATGGAAAGTTTGTCGACAATACGGTCCATGACTGGCAGCCAGTGAAGAGAGCGTATGATAGGTGATATATGTTTATATCTACATGGTCTGTAGATGAGGCCAGCAGCATTATTCTGGATCCTTTGAAGTCTGTCAAGAAGATTCTTGGGAATTCTAACTAAAAGAGAATTACAATAGTCCATCCTCAACAGCACACAGGAACAGATTAGAGTTTTAGTTGCATCAGTGATGAGACAGAGATGAATGGTACTACATGTAATCCTATGAAGTTCAAGGTAAGCAGTTCTGCAGACATGAGAAATATGTTGATGAAAAGTCAAACTCTGACCGAGAATGACACCCAAGCTGAGGACAGAGATGGAGAAAGGATTAGTTGAGTTGCTTATAGACAGAGATTGAGGAAGAGAAGGATGACAGAAATTTCTTTGGACATGTAGCAGTTCAGTTTTTTCATCATTCAGTTGCAGTCTGTTTTGGAGCATCCAGGACTTTACATCATCTATGTATTCCTGTGTCTGTGTCAGTCGTCCATAGAGTTCAGTAAGTGGAGCTGACTGATAAAACTGTGTATCCTCAGCATAACTCACATGTGACATGGCATATCGTGACATGACATCGGACAGAAGAGAGATATATAACACAAAGTATTGGACACTATAGCTCAGGACAGAAGCATCTGAGTAAACACCATTCACACACAGTCTGGGTTCAGTCCATGAGATAGGATGGAAACCAGGACGAAGCAACATCATGAATACGAAAATAGTGTCGGTCAGTGTAGATGATGATGATGATGATGATGATGATGATGATGATGATGATGATGATGATGATGATGATGATGATGAGTGACAACAGTGACGGGTGTCATGAGGTCACTTCATTGTACTGACCTGTATCATCACCAGCATGAGCACCAGGCACTGGCTGGATAACTTGATGATCCAAGGTTGAGATATTCATGGCTGAGTTCGTGCTGTTAGCTTGAATGCAGATGTCTGCAACACACACCAATTCGCCAAGATGCGTAAAGATACCACGACACTTCTCTGTGCTCCTGTCATGTTATTTATTATTTTGGTCAGTCAGTAATGACAGCCATCTACAAAACGCACAGCACGTGTAACCAAAACAATTAGTAATCATAGTCATCTATAACCACACAATATGGTCCAAACAGTTAGTAATAACAATCGTTGATAAGATACACTGCACAGGTAATCGTGAGGATGGAAGATACTTGGTTGGCTGGCTGGTTACTTCCCTTGGCGTGAAAGTGCTTCCACCTATAGATGATTTCGCACAATGAAGGGTGAGGGAGGGACTAGAGAGCCAACCGGAGTGTCCGGAGAAAACCCTCGTCGACCAGCCCTGCGAACAGGTGTCACATAAAAAGCGGGCACCGAGACGAGATCTGAACCCTGGGCCTCTCTCTGCAGTGGTGACGAGCGAGTGTTTTAACCACTACACTACCGCCATTTTGGTAATTGTGGCGCTGGCTTCAGCAGCTCACTATACTATTCTGGGGGGGGGAGGAGGATGAATTAAAGTCGCCACCCTGATATCTTTTACATTATTGACTTGGCCTTAGGAAGCTGGACAATTAAGAACAGCTGAAAGAACACTTTATTACATATGTTGTGGTGACATCACGATCAAACCTTGTGTAGGAGCTGCTGACTGCCAGGGACCCCCCCCCTCACACACACACACAAACACACTGACTTGTCCCCAGACCCAGGCTAACTAGGCCTCGGTCAGTGCTCGACATGTTCATTATCGTGCGGTGTAATGACAGGCCTGGTGGCGGTGGCCAGGACACCCCTGGTGCTGCCTGGTGCTGCCTGTGGTGTAAAACACTTTTATTGTCTCCTGTAGCAACGAGTGATTACTTTTGTAATCCTAGTCGTTAAGAACGACAGGAAGAACCGCACGCACCACTGGTGTTGCTAAGGTGTCGTGCTGTTGTCGCGATTGAAGGCTAAACCAGCAAAAAAAAAAAAAAAAACTGAGAGGAAGGGGTGACCGACAAGGGAGGAGAAGACAGAAGAACATTCAGGGATAAGATTAAGCAAAAGTAAAAGAGACAAACGTGTGGACCAGGAGAGAGAGAGAGGCGGCGGGGTGGAGATTAGTCTGTAAGGGGAGCCAGCAAGTTAGACTTAATTACAAAGGCAAACCAACCGGACCTGTAAATGTAAGTGTGTGCCCCGAGACGAGATCTGAATCCAGGGCAACTGATTCTCGCCATTGGCGACAAGTAATCCAAAATTGCTAGAGCTGGCTTTACACTCTAAGGGGTGAGGGAGGGGCCTCTCACTGCAGAAAGAGAGAGAGAGAAATTTAGATGAGATTCCAGACACATGAGTATACAACTGTGATTGAGTGAGTGAGTGTGAAAGAGAAAGAAAAATCGTGTGCGAGAGAGCGCGAGACTGAGAGAGTGATGAAGAAGAGAAAGTACAACGAGAGCAAAATACAGAGTGTGATGGAGAGACAGAAAGTTGTCGACCTGTAGGTAATTGTCTATTCTCCAAATTCTTTATAACTCTGTTAAATAGTTTGCTTCATTTTGAGGTCATCTTGAAGACCGATACGAGGCAAACGATCAGTAAATCAAGTAAAACACAGAATAAAAATCTTGATTAGCAAGTCCTCTCCAATTTTGGAGCGTGTCGGAAAGTAATGTCTAACATGGCTGGCATGCCGACAGTCAATAATGTCTAACTTCCAGCTTTCTTTAAGTTGTGCCTGAAACAAGAGAGGAGGTCGGTTAGTCACGTGTCACGCAGGACATACCCAGAGAGAGTTGTGTGTGGGAGGGGAGGGGGCATATACAAGGTCTCATTTTTGATTGAAATGAATCCTTCTAATAAAAACAAGTCCCTAACTGCCTCGTGCCACTTGCATTAGAAATTGTTAGAAGAAAGACGGAGCCAGTGGTGGGCGGACAAACAACTGCTCCCACATTAGGAGAATGAAAAGGCGAGGAAAATCTATCGGACTGCAAAGAGCCGGCACTCTGGCACCCAGCCTCCCCCGTGTTCACACTGATGGACCACTCTACAATTCACGGCCGTTAGCGTAGTGCTGACAATCACCGGAGGCTACTCTATCACCTTTGTCACAATTTGTTTGCTGTGCCGTTAGAAACTGCTTCTGTTTCCTCTGTGTTTACTGAATGTTTCAAACCGCCTTTAATCCTGTCCGTTTGATGACAGTTTCCATCCCGAACACGTATAGTGTTGTTTTTTAAACTCCATCCTTCAATCTTGAACAGAATGATACAACATCGACCATTTCAACCTCATCCACTTCCGAAAAATAAACTGTTTAATATTTAATGGCATCCGTCATCACTAGTTCGAAATATGTTGATTCCGATGAATCTTTTCTCAGTTTTATTCGGCTGTTGGAGGAATGCAAAATGGTGGAGGGGAAGGATGAGTATATGTCGAAAGGGGTACGTTAGAATCAATGGCACAGTATAAACTCATTAATTGTCTGGTAGAGACTTCCGTGGAGAATGTCACTGAAATTGATGACCAACAGCCAATAATGAGATGCTTTTACTCAAATTGTCAATTCGTTATATTTTTGTAAGACTTAGAAGACATTGACAAACAGAGCAGAAAGGTCGTCAACCTTCAGAGAGTCAGCAAAAGGAAGAGAGAGAGAGAGAGAGGCGGGGGAAGAGAACATAGGTGTTGTGGGTAAGGGGAGTGAAACACGAGGAACCAGTTCCTGTAATCCAGCGATTGCCGCCCTTTATGGTCGCCACTTCAACTACTTAATTTGTCCTGCTTGGCGCGATTATTTTTGTTCTTGTAACATAAACTATATTTGTAGATTACTATAAGGCCATGGAGAGAGTGTTGTAGTATTATATAGTGTTATGTATCCGTATGTGTGCCTGGTAGAACACTTTTGGGCGGTTATCATTGTACTGTGGACAGTGAAACAAAAGGAGGGTTTCATCAACTGTGCGGTCAAGTAACCCATTTGTTTAGCAGCAAAGACACGGAAATCTGTTGTACACGTAGATTGTTTATGTTCACAAGTATCTGCCACTGTAGCTTCACCTTTCGTCATCAGTAAACATCAGACTGTCGTCATCAGCACACATCGCACTACAATTATCTTTAGTAAGCTCCAGACACAGAAACATCATGATCCCCAGAGATGCATACCTCTCTACACAAAGCTGTGCCAAGCACTCAATCCCCCCCCGCCCCATCCACACGCACATGCGCACACACATACACACCACACACACCCACGTTGATCCGTAATGCGACTAGTCGTATGAGCGCAAGCGGGTTGATAAGAGCAGTAACTAACCCAGTAAATGCAGCCGCGAAAAAATCAGAGATGTTGGCAATGAAGAAGACGACGACAATGTTCATACACCTCTCGCCACGAGCGCGCGTGTGTGTGTGTGTGTGCCCGCGCGCGCGAAACTATCAGCTGCGAGCTGTAGTACCTGTAGTACGTAGAACGGACGTAGTATATATATATATATATATTATACTATAGTAGCTGTTGTAACTGTAGTACGTAGCACAGACGTAGTATATATATAGTATACTATAGTAGCTGTTGTAACTGTAGTACGTAGCACAGACGTAATATATATATATATAGTATACTATAGTAGTTGTTGTAACTGTAGTACGTAGCACAGACGTAGTATATATATATATAGTATACTATAGTAGCTGTTGTAACTGTAGTACGTAGCACGGACGTAGTATATATATAGTATACTATTGCAGCTGTTGTAACTGTAGTACGTAGCACGTACGTAGTATATATATTTATATAGTATACTATAGTAGCTGTTGTAACTGTAGTACGTAGCACGGACATAGTATATATATAGTATACTATAGTAGCTGTTGTAACTGTAGTACGTAGCACGGACGTTATATATATAGTATACTATAGTAGCTGTTGTAACTGTAGTACGTAGCACGGACGTAGTATGTATAGTACGCTATAGTAGCTGTAGTAACTGTAGTACGTAGCATGGACGTTATATATATAGTATACTATAGTAGCTGTTGTAACTGTAGTACGTAGCACGGACGTTATATATATAGTATACTATAGTAGCTGTTGTAACTGTAGTACGTAGCACGGACATAGTATATATATAGTATACTATAGTAGCTGTTGTAACTGTAGTACGTAGCACGGACGTTATATATATATAGTATACTATAGTAGCTGTAGTACGTAGCACGAACGTAGTATGTATAGTACGCTATAGTAGGTGTAGTAACTGTAGTACGTAGCACGGACGTAGTATGTATAGTATGCTATAGTAGCTATAGTAACTGTAGTACGTAGCATGGAAGTTATATATATATATAGTATGCTATAGTAGCTGTTGTAACTGTAGTACGTAGCACGGATGTTATATATATATATTATAGTATAGCATAGTAGCTGTTGTAACAGTAGTACGTAGCACGGACGTTATATATATATATTATAGTATACTATAGTACTGTTGCAACTGTAGTACGTAGCACGGACGTTATATATATATTTTAGTATAGTATAGTATAGTAGCTGTAGTAACTGTAGTACGTAGCACGGACGTAGTATGTATAGTATACTATAGTAGCTGTTGTAACTGTAGTACGTAGCACGGACGTTATATACATATATAGTATACTATAGTACCTGTTGTAACTGTAGTACGTAGCACGGACGTTATATATATATTATAGTATACTATAGTACTGTTGCAACTGTAGTACGTAGCACGGATGTTATATATATATTATAGTATAGTATAGTATAGAAGCTGTAGTAACTGTAGTAAATAGCACGGACTTTATATATATATTATAGTATACTTTAGTAGCTGTTGTAACTGTAGTACGTAGCACGGACGTTATATATATATAGTATACTATAGTAGCTGTTGGAACTGTAGTACGTAGCACGGACGTAGTATATATATATAGTATACTTTAGTAGCTGTTGTAACTGTAGTACGTAGCACAGACGTAGTATATATATAGTATACTATAGTAGCTGTTGTAACTGTAGTACGTAGCACAGACGTAGTATATATATAGTATACTATAGTAGCTGTTGTAACTGTAGTACGTAGCACGGACGTAGTATATATATATAGTATACTATTGTAGCTGTTGTAACTGTAGTACGTAGCACGTACGTAGTATATATATAGTATACTATAGTAGCTGTTGAAACTGTAGTACGTAGCACGGACGTAGTATGTATAGTATGCTATAGTAGCTGTAGTAACTGTAGTACGTAGCTTGAATGTTATATATATATTATAGTATACTATAGTAGCTGTTGTAACTGTAGTACGTAGCACGGATGTTATATATATATTAAAGTATAGTATAGTATAGTAGCTGTAGTAACTGTAGTAAATAGCACGGACGTTATATACATATATATTATAGTATACTTTAGTACCTGTTGTAACTGTAGTACGTAGCACCGACGTTATATATATCTATATATATTATAGTATAGTATAGTAGCTGTAGTAACTGTAGTACGTAGCACGGACGTTATATATATTATAGTATAGTATAGTAGCTGTAGTAACTGTAGTACGTAGCATGAACGTTATATATATATATTATAGTATACTATAGTAGCTGTTGTAACTGTAGTACGTAGCACGGATGTTATATATATATTATAGTATAGTATAGTATAGTAGCTGTTGTAACTGTAGTACGTAGCACAGACGTAGTATATATATAGTATACTATAGTAGCTGTTGAAACTGTAGTACGTAGCACAGACGTAGTATATATATATAGTATACTATAGTAGCTGTTGTAACTGTAGTACGTAGCACGGACGTAGTATGTATAGTATGCTATAGTAGCTGTAGTAACTGTAGTACGTAGCATGAATGTTATATATATATATTATAGTATACTATAGTAGCTGTTGTAACTGTAGTACGTAGCACGGATGTTATATATATATTAAAGTATAGTATAGTATAGTAGCTGTAGTAACTGTAGTAAATAGCACGGACGTTATATACATATATATTATAGTATACTTTAGTACCTGTTGTAACTGTAGTACGTAGCACGGACGTTATATATATCTATATATATTATAGTATAGTATAGTAGCTGTAGTAACTGTAGTACGTAGCACGGACGTTATATATATTATAGTATAGTATAGTAGCTGTAGTAACTGTAGTACGTAGCATGAACGTTATATATATATATTATAGTATACTATAGTAGCTGTTGTAACTGTAGTACGTAGCACGGATGTTATATATATATTATAGTATAGTATAGTATAGTAGCTGTTGTAACTGTAGTACGTAGCACAGACGTAGTATATATATAGTATACTATAGTAGCTGTTGAAACTGTAGTACGTAGCACAGACGTAGTATATATATATAGTATACTATAGTAGCTGTTGTAACTGTAGTACGTAGCACGGACGTAGTATGTATAGTATGCTATAGTAGCTGTAGTAACTGTAGTACGTAGCATGAATGTTATATATATATATTATAGTATACTATAGTAGCTGTTGTAACTGTAGTACGTAGCACGGATGTTATATATATATTAAAGTATAGTATAGTATAGTAGCTGTAGTATCTGTAGTAAATAGCACGGACGTTATATACATATATATTATACTTTAGTACCTGTTGTAACTGTAGTACGTAGCACGGACGTTATATATATCTATATATATTATAGTATAGTATAGTAGCTGTAGTAACTGTAGTACGTAGCACGGACGTTATATATATTATAGTATAGTATAGTAGCTGTAGTAACTGTAGTACGTAGCATGAACGTTATATATATATATTATAGTATACTATAGTAGCTGTTGTAATTGTAGTACGTAGCACGGATGTTATATATATATTATAGTATAGTATAGTATAGTAGCTGTAGTAACTGTAGTAAATAGCACGGACGTTATATATATATTATAGTATACTTTAGTAGCTGTTGTAACTGTAGTACGTAGCACGGACGTTATATATATATATAGTATACTATAGTAGCTGTTGGAACTGTAGTACGTAGCACGGACGTAGTATATATATAGTATGCTATTGTAGCTGTTGTAACTGTAGTAAGTAGCACGTACGTAGTATATATATAGTATACTATAGTAGCTGTTGTAACTGTAGTACGTAGCACAGACGTAGTATATATATAGTATACTATAGTAGCTGTTGTAACTGTAGTACGTAGCACGTACGTAGTATATATATAGTATACTATAGTAGCTGTTGTAACTGTAGTACGTAGCACAGACGTAGTATATATATAGTATACTATAGTAGCTGTTGTAACTGTAGTACGTAGCACGTACGTAGTATATATATAGTATACTATAGTAGCTGTTGTAACTGTAGTACGTAGCACAGACGTAGTATATATATAGTATACTATAGTAGCTGTTGAAACTGTAGTACGTAGCACAGACGTAGTATATATATATAGTATACTATAGTAGCTGTTGTAACTGTAGTACGTAGCACGGACGTAGTATGTATAGTATGCTATAGTAGCTGTAGTAACTGTAGTACGTAGCATGAATGTTATATATATATATTATAGTATACTATAGTAGCTGTTGTAACTGTAGTACGTAGCACAGATGTTATATATATATTAAAGTATAGTATAGTATAGTAGCTGTAGTATCTGTAGTAAATAGCACGGACGTTATATACATATATATTATAGTATACTTTAGTACCTGTTGTAACTGTAGTACGTAGCACGGACGTTATATATATCAATATATATTATAGTATAGTATAGTAGCTGTAGTAACTGTAGTACGTAGCACGGACGTAGTATGTATAGTATGCTATAGTAGCTGTAGTAACTGTAGTACGTAGCATGAACGTTATATATATATTATAGTATACTATAGTAGCTGTTGTAACTGTAGTACGTAGCACGGATGTTATATATATATTATAGTATAGTATAGTAGCTGTAGTAACTGTAGTACGTAGCATGGACGTTACATCTATAGTATACTATAGTAGCTGTTGTAACTATAGTACGTAGCACGGACGTAGTATGTATAGTATGCTATAGTAGTTGTAGTAACTGTAGTGCGTAGCGTGGACGTTATATATATATATAGTATACTATAGTAGCTGTTGTAACTGTAGTACGTAGCACGGACGTTATATATATATATATATATATATATTATAGTATACTATAGTAGCTGTTGTAACTGTAGTACGTACGACGGACGTTATATATATAGTATGGTATAGTAGCTGTAGTAACTATAGTACGTAGCATATACGTTATATATATAGTATACTATAGTAGCTGTTGTAACTGTAGTACGTAGTACGGACGTAGTATATATAGTATGGTATAGTAGCTGTAGTAACTGTAGTACGTAGCATGGACGTAGTATATATGTATATATACTATAGTAGCTGTAGTAACTGTAGTACGTAGCACGGACGTAGTATATATATATAGTATACTATAGTAGCTGTTGTAACTGTAGTACGTAGCACGGACGTAGTATATATATATAGTATACTATTGTAGCTGTTGTAACTGTAGTACGTAGCACGTACGTAGTATATATATAGTATACTATAGTAGCTGTTGAAACTGTAGTACGTAGCACAGACGTAGTATATATATATAGTATACTATAGTAGCTGTTGTAACTGTAGTACGTAGCACGGACGTAGTATGTATAGTATGCTATAGTAGCTGTAGTAACTGTAGTACGTAGCATGAATGTTATATATATATATTATAGTATACTATAGTAGCTGTTGTAACTGTAGTACGTAGCACGGATGTTATATATATATTAAAGTATAGTATAGTATAGTAGCTGTAGTAACTGTAGTAAATAGCACGGACGTTATATACATATATATTATAGTATACTTTAGTACCTGTTGTAACTGTAGTACGTAGCACGGACGTTATATATATCTATATATATTATAGTATAGTATAGTAGCTGTTGTAACTGTAGTACGTAGCACGGACGTAGTATGTATAGTATGCTATAGTAGCTGTAGTAACTGTAGTACGTAGCATGAACGTTATATATATATTATAGTATACTATAGTAGCTGTTGTAACTGTAGTACGTAGCACGGATGTTATATATATATATTATAGTATAGTATAGTAGCTGTAGTAACTGTAGTACGTAGCATGGACGTTACATCTATAGTATACTATAGTAGCTGTTGTAACTATAGTACGTAGCACGGACGTAGTATGTATAGTATGCTATAGTATTTGTAGTAACTGTAGTGCGTAGCGTGGACGTTATATATATATATATAGTATACTATAGTAGCTGTTGTAACTGTAGTACGTAGCACGGATGTTATATATATATATTATAGTATAGTATAGTAGCTGTAGTAACTGTAGTACGTAGCATGGACGTTACATCTATAGTATACTATAGTAGCTGTTGTAACTATAGTACGTAGCACGGACGTAGTATGTATAGTATGCTATAGTAGTTGTAGTAACTGTAGTGCGTAGCGTGGACGTTATATATATATATATAGTATACTATAGTAGCTGTTGTAACTGTAGTACGTAGCACGGACGTTATATATATATATTATAGTATACTATAGTAGCTGTTGTAACTGTAGTACGTAGCACGGATGTTATATATATATATTATAGTATAGTATAGTAGCTGTAGTAACTGTAGTACGTAGCATGGACGTTACATCTATAGTATACTATAGTAGCTGTTGTAACTATAGTACGTAGCACGGACGTAGTATGTATAGTATGCTATAGTAGTTGTAGTAACTGTAGTGCGTAGCGTGGACGTTATATATATATATATAGTATACTATAGTAGCTGTTGTAACTGTAGTACGTAGCACGGACGTTATATATATATATATTATAGTATACTATAGTAGCTGTTGTAACTGTAGTACGTACGACGGACGTTATATATATAGTATGGTATAGTAGCTGTAGTAACTATAGTACGTAGCATATACGTTATATATATAGTATACTATAGTAGCTGTTGTAACTGTAGTACGTAGTACGGACGTACTATATATATATAGTATACTATTGAGCTGTTGTAACTGTAGTACGTAGCACGTACGTAGTATATATATAGTATACTATAGTAGCTGTTGTAACTGTAGTACGTAGCACGGACGTAGTATGTATAGTATGCTATAGTAGCTGTAGTAACTGTAGTACGTAGCATGAATGTTATATATATATATTACAGTATACTATAGTAGCTGTTGTAACTGTAGTACGTAGCACGGATGTTATATATATATTAAAGTATAGTATAGTATAGTAGCTGTAGTATCTGTAGTAAATAGCACGGACGTTATATACATATATATTATACTTTAGTACCTGTTGTAACTGTAGTACGTAGCACGGACGTTATATATATCTATATATATTATAGTATAGTATAGTAGCTGTAGTAACTGTAGTACGTAGCACGGACGTAGTATGTAAAGTATGCTATAGTAGCTGTAGTAACTGTAGTACGTAGCATGAACGTTATATATATATTATAGTATACTATAGTAGCTGTTGTAACTGTAGTACGTAGCACGGATGTTATATATATATATTATAGTATAGTATAGTAGCTGTAGTAACTGTAGTACGTAGCATGGACGTTACATCTATAGTATACTATAGTAGCTGTTGTAACTATAGTACGTAGCACGGACGTAGTATGTATAGTATGCTATAGTAGTTGTAGTAACTGTAGTGCGTAGCGTGGACGTTATATATATATATAGTATACTATAGTAGCTGTTGTAACTGTAGTACGTAGCACGGACGTTATATATATATATTATAGTATACTATAGTAGCTGTTTTAACTGTAGTACGTACGACGGACGTTATATATATAGTATGGTATAGTAGCTGTAGTAACTATAGTACGTAGCATATACGTTATATATATAGTATACTATAGTAGCTGTTGTAACTGTAGTACGTAGTACGGACGTAGTATATATAGTATGGTATAGTAGCTGTAGTAACTGTAGTACGTAGCATGGACGTAGTATATATGTATATATACTATAGTAGCTGTAGTAACTGTAGTACGTAGCACGGACGTAGTATATATATATAGTATACTATAGTAGCTGTAGTAAGTGTAGTACGTAGAACGGACAAAAATGTATATATATAGCATACTGTAGTAGCTGTTATAACTGTAGTACGTTGCACGGACGTAGTATATATATAGTATACTATAGTAGCCGTTGTAACTGTAGTACGTTGCACGGACGTAGTACATATATATATAGTATACTATAGTAGCTGTTGTAACTGTAGTACGTAGAACGGACGTAGTATATATATAGTATACTATAGTAGCTGTTGTAACTGTAGTACGTTGCACGGACGTAGTACATATATATTATAGTATAGTATAGTAGCTGTAGTAACTGTAGTACGTAGCACGGACGTAGTATGTATAGTATGCTATAAAAGCTGTAGTAACTGTAGTACGTAGCATGGACGTTATGTATATATATATTTTAGTATTCTACAGTAGCTGTTGTAACTGTAGTACGTAGCACGGACGTTATATATATATTATAGTATACTATAGTACTGTTGTAACTGTAGTACGTAGCACGGACGTTATATATATATTATAGTATAGTATAGTAGCTGTAGTTACTGTAGTACGTAGCACGGACGTAGTATGTATAGTATGCTATAGTAGCTGTAGTAACTGTAGTACGTAGCATGAACGTTATATATATATATTATAGTATACTATAGTAGCTGTTGTAACTGTAGTACGTAGCACGGATGTTATATATATATATTATAGTATAGTATAGTAGCTGTAGTAACTGTAGTAAATAGCACGGACGTTATATATATATATATAGTATACTCTAGTAGCTGTTGTAACTGTAGTACGTAGCACGGACGTTATATATATATAGTATACTATAGTAGCTGTTGTAACTGTAGTACGTAGCACGGACGTAGTATGTATAGTATGCTATAGTAACGGTAGTAACTATAGTACGTAGCATGGATGTTATATATAGTATACTATAGTATACTATAGTAGCTGTTGTAACTGTAGTACGTAGCACGGACGTTATATATATAGTATGGTATAGTAGCTGTAGTAACTATAGTACGTAGCATGTACGTTATATATATAGTATACTATAGTAGCTGTAGTAACTGTAGTACGTAGTACGGACGTAGTATATATAGTATGGTATAGTAGCTGTAGTAACTGTAGTACGTAGCATGGACGTAGTATATATATATACTATAGTAGCTGTAGTAACTGTAGTACGTAGCACGGACGTAGTATATATATATAGTATACTGTAGTAGCTGTAGTAAGTGTAGTACGTAGAACGGACAAAAATGTATATATATAGCATACTGTAGTAGCTGTTATAACTGTAGTTCGTTGCACGGACGTAGTATATATATATATATATAGTATACTATAGTAGCTGTTGTAACTGTAGTACGTTGCACGGACGTAGTATATATATATAGTATACTATAGTAGCTGTTGTAGCTGTAGTACGTTGCACGGACGTAGTACATATATATATATAGTATACTATAGTAGCTGTTGTAACTGTAGTACGTTGCACGGACGTAGTATATATATATATTTAGTATACTATAGTAGCTGTTGTAACTGTAGTACGTTGCACGGACGTAGTATATATATAGTATAGTATAGTAGCTGTTGTAACTGTAGTACGTAGAACGGACGTAGTATATATATATATATAGCATACTATTACTATAGTAGCTGCCAGTGACGGCGGCCATTTCCTGTCAGATAAACAGCTGACAGTATCCGCCCCCCTGGTGTGTCTGACATACACAGCTCGCCCTCTAGGAGAACAAAAACAAAGTCTGATAACAATGATGATGACTCTCATCCGCCTACTTGTATCGTGTGGATCGTGTGTGTGTGTGTCGTGTGTCTCGTGTGTGTGTGTGTGTATCGTGTGTGTGTGTGTGTGTGTATCGTGTGTGTGTGTGTGTGTGTGTGTGTGTGTGTGTGTGTGTGCACTGCACGTGTCCTCTCGGCTGACTGCACAGAGCGGATCACTGGCTCATCTGGCGATAACCTGGCCACGACAATCCATGGTCGACCATTTTGCTCACATCGCAGGACCTCAGAATTCACACACTACAACTCATGCTGTGCACGCAGATGAAATGATATTAAATTAGCATATTTGACACTCATCATCACAGTTTTTAAAAATTTAAAGATATTCATTTTGCTAAGAGGATTATTTGTGATCTTTTACAAAACAACAAGAAAAGTTCAAAGCACTGCGTATAAAGTCTCGAGGCATAACAACAACAATCAAATAATCAACAAGAACAATTGACTAGTCCTGTGACAGCCTAAACATGTGTTATCACCCCTCACAAAGTAAATGAAAAATTACGAGGAAATAAGAAAGAAGACGAAAGTAACGCTCATCAGAGTGAAGGAAAGGATGAACCAAGTTCAGAGTTTAAAATGTTTCTGACATCACAGGTCCTGCTGTACTGACAGAGTTGTTGTTGTTATTATTATTATTACAAGTAAACTGTTGTAGAAATGGTTGTGTCAACGTGCAGTCGTCAAGTCTGGAGATGGAAATGCCCCATCACGCCTCAAGAACAATCTTGACTTCTGACCTAAGTTTGGTTGGAGGGGAGTGTAAGTGGCTGTGCTCACGACTGTCATAGTGTTTAACCACACACACACACACACACAAACGCACGCGCACCCCTTCCCTCCCCCCACCCACCACCTGCCAGTGCACCTGGTAGTGCAAGTGTCTGCCACCTAACACGAGGACGTCTAAAAAATAAAAATAATAATAATAAAAAGACGCAAAGCAAGCTACAGACAGGACATAATCTGTCGGGGATTTGAACATTTTGTTTGCATGAAGCATGAAAGACGTACATTGTCACGTGGGACAGATTAGAAACAGAATAAACTGCTGCTGTGTGATCAACGGTATTTTTTTTTACTGTGACTTTAATCAGTAAAAAAAATCTGAAAACAGTAAGATATCTGTGAGTTTGCAGTCAATCTCACCCCTGTGACTTTCATCGTCGTTCATCGTGTAGATGCACAAGCTGAGGAAGAGAAGAGACGAAAGTGGAGATGGTGAAAAGGACAAAGGAAAGAGGAAGCAGAAGGCGAGACCTACTTGTGAAACTTTTTGAGGTGCAACCGGCTGACCACCTGCCGAGTGATCTCTTTGGAAGTGAGTGCAATTCTGTTGTTAATGCACGTGTGTGCTGGGCAGGTCCGTGCAAACGTGACTGGCATCAGAGTTCACAGCCGTCAACCTGCAGCACGAGTTGCATCACAAGTCTTGACGCACTCGCTCCTCCATCATCAGGTCTCATCAACAGCAAGAATATAGACGGCAGCCAGTGGAAGTAAACTTTACACCTGTCCGTTGCACCTGTCAGTTATACCCAGCACCAGTCTCGTGTGCAACTGACCGAAACCCCGTCTACCACAACGTGCCGCAGGCAACGTAGGCAAGGTCAAAGTTGACAAGCCGACCGTGACCTGCCCTGACACAAAAAAACGAGGCAAGTGACACGCCTCCCCCCCCACCCACCCCCCTTATATCGCTGACACAGCCAGCAGTTCTCGGTGGCTGGGTAGGAATGGGCAGCAGGGTGGACCTTGTACCCCCCCCCCCGCTCCACCGTCGATTGTCTTTGCCCTGGTGTGTGTGTACAGTTGTACAGTTGTACAGTTGATGTACTTTGTGCTCAGCGCCGCCTCCAGCAGCTGATGTGAGGAGGTCAAGGTCACTGATTACACGGTGTTGAGGCCAAAGCAGCAGCGGCAACAAACAAACTGGCGTATACTTCGTCAGCCCTCGCCTTATACTTATATCAGGGGAGGGGGTGACTGTGGGGGGGTCAACGACACGTGGTTATGTCATACATGTAGTTGGCAGCTCAGTGCGGGGCCTGAGTAGATCGGAACAGACCGTGTTCTAAATATAGCAGCCAGGAGAGTTGACATCACAAATAGCTACAGTCAGCTGTAACAGTAGCACGCACTGTGCTTCACGTGCTCCCTGAAAAAAAAGGTAAACAACAGTCAACATCAAAAATAGCTACAGTCAGCTATAACAGTACCACTTACTGTGCTTCCACGTGCTCCCTGAAAAAAAAGGTAAACATCAAAAATAGCCATAGTGCACTCAGGTCTAAAAATAACACTTACTGTGCTGCCACGTGCTCCGTTAAAAAAAGGTAAACAACAGTCAACATCAAAAATAGCCATAGTACACTCAGCTCTTAAAGTACCACTTACTGTGCTGCCACCTGCTCCGTAAAAAAAATGAGGTAGACAAGTCTACTTTAGGCTAGCAATTACTTTTATTTTTAGTAAACAACGGGAAAAGCAAAATACAAAATTTATTCTAAATCAACTTTCTCTGGCAAAGGGTGAGATGTTAGTAGTTTGCTCGTAAAATGAAACACGAGTTCGATAGAAGAGAACGGCAGTTTCCTCTATACAGGTAATCCTCGGGTTACGACGGTCTCGACTTACGTCGTTTCGTGGTTACGACGCTTTATACCACGCTCATTTCGACTTACGAGGTTTAGCGTCGTAAGTCGAACTGTACGTACGCCTCATTCCACGTGCGGCGGATGTCATAGAGTGTAGTACAGTACTATACTGTGCACTGCACCCGGTTACACGAAGAAAACGAGTCTCCTGCACGTCATAACACCCTTCATTATGGCTCCCAAATGAAAGGTAGACTCATCTGATAACAGTGCAGCCAAGAAAAGGAAGGCCATCACCATGGAGGTGAAAGTGGATATCATAAGGCAATCTGAGAAGGGGGAAACAGCGACAGAAATTATGTAGGGTACTGTGTTAGGATCCCCCCGGAGGATCATTACCTTGTCGCGGTCGGGGGGCTTGTGTGTATCGATGACCCTAAGAGCTATACCGGGCAGGGCCACCCAAGCCGGGCAGGTCAAAGGGTAGATGCCAGACAAAACATGATCCCTGGTCCTCCAGGTTGGGGGTTGGGCACAGGGCTAACAGCCCTGTCCCGTAAAAAGCAATACCGTTACGGAAACAGCGACAAAGAAAGCTACCACTATTGTGTGCGATGGGCTCCCAGAGGTATCGCAAGATCCTTGTATGACTGCTAGTAGTGAAAACCGAAAGGAAGCTACTGGCACGAAGATGGAAGTCTTAAGCGCCAAATGCAAGACCAGAATAGGTTTCTGGAATGTGCGTACCATGTACGAAACTGGTAAATTGGCACAAATTACGGCCGAGATGAGACGTTACAACTTACACATCCTAGGAGTAAGCGAAAGCAGATGGACAGGTTCCGGAAGAATAAAGACCCAGACCGGAGAGACAGTGCTGTACTCTGGCAGAGAAGACAACCAACACCATGAGGGAGTAGCCATCATCCTGAGGAAAGGAACAGAGAAATGCCTGATAGAGTGGAAACCGATCAACAGCAAACTGATTACAGCCAGAGTGAAAGGGAGACATGGCAACATGACCTTGATCCAGTGCTACGCACCAACCAACGATAGCGATGATGAGGCGAAGGACACCTTTTACGACCAATTACAAGCAGAAGTAAGTGCAGCACCCCGCCATGACCTGTTAATTATGATGGGCGACATGAATGCTAAAGTTGGGAACGACAACACCCACGTAGAGAGAGTCATGGGCAGACATGGTTGTGGCTGCATGAATAACAACGGAGAGAGACTAGTGGAGCTATGCACTATGTACAACCTGGTGATTGGAGGAACATTATTCCCTCACCGTAACGTCCACAAGCTAACATGGTGCTCACCCAATGGTAGGGATAGCAACCAGATCGACCACCTAATGATCAACGGCATCTGGAGACGTTCCCTACTCGACGTCAGGGTGAGAAGAGGAGGAGATGCTGGGAGTGACCATCACCTTGTTGTAGCAAACATTAAAATGAAACTGCGAGGTACAGGACGCAAGTCAGCAGCACACAGACGCTTTGATGTGGAAAGATTGCAGGACCCCAAACTAAAAAATGCCTTCATCCTTCAAGTGAAAAACAGATTTCAGGCACTTGCAGACATGACAGACACCTTCGAGGTAGATACAGATAGAATAAACCAGAGATGGGACCTTGTAAGAACAGTGTACCAAAAAAGCAGCGAGACTAGTCTTGGACTAAAAGAAACTAAGAAGAAAGAGTGGATAACACCAGAGACGTGGAAAGCAATACAGGAAAGAAGAGACATCAAGAAAAAGGTGGCTAGCACCAGATCTGAAAGACTGCAAGAGAAGTTCAAACTACAGTACAGAGAAATGAACCAGAAAGTGAAGCGCTCGGCGAGAACAGACAAGCGTGCCTACTTGAACAATCTGGCAAGTGAGGCCGAAGAAGCAGCAAAAAAAGGAGAACAAGGAAAACTGTACAAGATCACCAAAGTGATTAGCGGCAAGTTCCACAGCACCAACGATGCCCCAGTCAAGGACAAGGAAGGGAAGCTACTAACGACAGAGAGAGAACAAGAAGCACGCTGGGCCGAACACTTCAAAGAGGTTCTGAACAGACCACCACCTTCCGAAGAAGCCGACATACAAGAAGCCACTGAGGACCTAGACGTCAACATCGCCCCACCAGAGAAGCAGGAAATCATCACAGCAATCAAGTCCTTGAAGAACAGAAAGGCACCAGGCCAAGACAATCTGAACGCTGAATTATTCAAAACAGACCCAGAACTGGCAGCCAATATCCTGCAACCCCTATTTACCGCAATATGGGAAGGGAAACAAGTCCCAAGTGACTGGACCAGAGGAGTGATCGTCAAAATTCCAAAGAAAGGACCCCTTAGCGACTGCAACAACTGGCGAGGAATAACTCTCCTGTCCGTCCCGAGCAAGATCATGACAAAGATCATCATTCGACGAATCTCAGAGGCAACGGACGCACAACTTAGAGAAGAACAGGCTGGTTTTCGTAGAGGAAGAGGATGCACCGATCAGATATTTGCACTACGCAACATCATTGAACAGTGTACAGAGTGGCAGAGACAGCTCTACATTAACTTCGTGGATTTCCAGAAGGCATTTGACAGCATCCACAGAGAAAGCCTTTGGCGCATCCTGAGAGCGTACGGAATACCAATGGAAATTGTGCTGCTGATCAAAAGCTTCTATACGAACTTTTCATGCTGCGTTGGTGACAGTAACATCTGCTTTGAGGTCGGGACTGGAGTGAGACAAGGCTGCGTGATGTCTTCCCTACTCTTTAACCTTGTCATTGACTGGGTAATGCGCCACACAACGGAAGATGAACCAAGGGGCATAAGATGGACACTCTCCAAGAACTTAGAAGACCTAGACTTTGCCGACGACCTGGCCTTGCTGTCACACACCCATCGACATATGCAGGAGAAGACGACTCGCCTGAACACCTTTGCGAAGCAGGTCGGACTGCACATCAGCCGGACAAAGACAGAAGTGATGACCCTCAACACCACCAATTCAACACCGATCAAGATCAACATAGAGGGAGAAGACCTGCCGATGGTTGAAAACTTCACATACTTGGGCAGCGTGGTCAAGCAGGATGGAGGAGCAGACCGTGACATCCAGAGCAGACTGAGCAAGGCCAGGGGCATCTTCTGTAGCCTAAGCAACATCTGGAAGTCAGCCCAGTACAGCACCCATACCAAACTGAGACTCTACCAGAGCCTTGTCCTGTCCACTCTCCTGTACGGCTCGGAGTGCTGGCGAATGATTGACAGCGACCTCAACAAACTGTCAGTCTTCCACACCAAAAGCCTGAGAAGAATCCTGGGCATCTTCTGGCCAAGAACAATCTCCAACGAAGAGCTACTTGCCCAGTGTGGGCAAGAGAGTATGAACACCATCCTGATGAAGAAACGATGGCGCTGGATTGGCCATGTCATCAGAGGCAACTCCATCACAAAAACTGCCTTACACTGGACCCCAGAGGGAAAGCGCAAGCGAGGCCGGCCCAAGAACACCTGGCGGCGAACCGTGGAGGCAGAAATGAAGACCCTAAATCACAGCTGGGGCACTGTGGGGAAGCTGGCCCAGGACAGACAAAAGTGGAGGACCTTTGGCGCTGCCCTACGTGCCGACAGGCATAACGGGCAGTAAGTAAGTAAGTAACTGTGTTAGGATGGGTGTTTGGATAGGCTAAGTGTTTGCAGTACTGTACTGTTATTATGGTACAGTACTGTATGAACGTATGATCCGACTTAAGTCGAAATTCGGTTTACGACGCCGCGTAAGAACGGATCAACGTCGTAAGTCGAGAACTACCTGTAGTTACTCTAGTACTTTACGGGTTTACTACAACCACGACAGAGAGATTTAAACGTTGCAGACCGCGAAAGGGATCGCCAACGAAGAAATATTAAATAACCGAATGAATAAATAATAACAGGTTAATAAATAATGATGTAAAGAAATGTGGAAGGAGAGAAATGAGGAAATGAAATATTGAATAGATGGCAGGTAAAAGAAGACTGTGTGGATGGAAAAGTGACAGGCAAAGTTGGGAGTTGCTGACCAATGTTGCAATTTCGCGGAGCACTCATCTGTTTATTTAAGACGGACTTAAACTTAAACAACCAAGCAACACTTGTGTCTTTATTTTGTACTTTCCTGGTGTTTATCTATTTATTTACTTTTTTTAAATTTTTTATTTATTTTGTTTTTGCTGCGCAATGAGCATTCTTCCGAATGGATACCTACGCATTACAAATGGACATCATCATCATCATCAACTCGTGAACACAGATCAAAGTGGGAGAGAGACGGAAGGAAGAAAAGAGGAGAGGGAAAGATGGTTAAGAGAGAAAAAAAACTGATAAATGCAGACTGTAAGACAAAACACATTACAGAGCAATGGTTAGTTGTGTTTTACTCCGTGCCACCACATTATAAGTAAAGTACCTGAAGGTGTCGCTTAGTCAGGCCTCAGTAGGTTGGATCACAGCCTTTATTGTGCTTCGCTCTTCGGGTGACGGGCTAATATGTTGTTCATGTTCGGCTTGACTGCTTTTATAACCCTCGGCCACCGCCTCGTTAGAGTGTGACGTGAGTTGACTAAACGCTAATCTCAGAAGACGGAAAGCGAAAGACTGATAATATCATTAGTGACTTCCCTACCACAGTTCCCACCCATCCCCATCCACCACCAGCTTATGACTACGAGTGATGGATAGATCGATCTACTCATTCTGACTAGATGTTTTTGTTTGTTATTGCGCACGTGTGTGTGTGTGTGTGTGTGTGTGTGTGTGTGTGTGTGTGCACGCCCTAGTTGTGGCGGTGGATTTGTTGTAGAACAAAGGCAATGAGTGCTCAAGTGCAAAGAAAGTCCTCACATAGAACTCATGCAAACTCAAGCATGCTTATCTCACGGTGGCTTCTGCTGGAGTCAGCGATACAATTAGCTGGTTCATCATTCTTACAAACTGTAAACCACAACAGGATCCATTGTAAGCGCAGCAAAGCATGCTGGGACTGCCAGGTAATAAACACGAGTGACATTCGTGGGCAGTTAAGTCATCATCACCATCAAATAACATAATCTGCGTCGTCTTAATCTTCAGGACCTGACTGTCCATGATAAACATCCTCGCCAGTCTACAGTGTGCGAACTATGGGCCACTGTCATTAAGGAGAACTTTTGAGACAAAAGACCAGGGGCCAGTTGGACAACACGTTTCTAAACCTTAAAACTGTTCTAAAGAAGCAAAATCTCTTCTTAGCCATTTTGATGCATTGCACAAGAACATACAAAAAATTGTACTGACAGGACAGACAGTCAGACTTAAACAACTTTATCTTGCTTCAAGCAGTTTTAGTTTTAAAATTTCTAAAATTGTGGTGTGCACTTTAAACTAATTATCTAAATAGATTTAAGGCCTAAAAGTGTTTATAATTAGAAATGTGTTGTGCAACTGGCCCCAGAACCATACTGAAAAACTGTGGCTCAAGTCAGGGCTCACTGTTTGGAAACCGATTTATAACTCTACAGAAAGACAGGCCACGTCTATCATCCATCAAGCCAAAGCCTTATATCCACCCGTAAATTCCATGCAAAGTATGAGGTGTTTAGTGGGAAAGTGATACCCAATTCACTTTCAGCCATCTGTATGGATATCTTGTCAACCTGACATATTCTAGTCATCCTCTTTGTATACGTGCATACTAGACCACTCTGCTCACTTGTTGACAGTCATGCAGTTTCCAGCCAGTCATTTGATGACGACTCACAGCTGTATCCTCATGCCACCCATCTACAGTCCACAGCACCATCGACAGACTGGAATGTTGTACGACAGATACGTGCTGTATTCAATTATTATTATTATAATTATTGCTGTTATTATTGTCACAATCCGGCTTTTTTTTAAGTTGTTTGGATGAGAACGGAAACCGGAAAACGTGGACGGATAGCGAGTGATTCGTGTGTGTGTGTGTGTGTGTGTGTGTGTGTGTGTGTGTGTGTGTGTGTGTGTGTGTGTGTGTGTGTGTGTGTGTCCTCCTTGTACTTTTCCATCCATGCAAGGTAAAAGGTCAAGGTAAACCGGTGACCTGACGATCTTTGGAGAGTTGGAGAGTGAGGTAGTAGAGACCCCTAGTTTTCTTGAGTCAGGGAGGAGTCCTGTCCCCACCTCTCTATAAAGTTAGGTATCCATTTTACACGAGGTCAGTAACCCAAACCCTGAGCAAGATACGCAGGTGTCACGGGTATTGAACCAGTTAGCGTGAGGGCTGTTCATCTACTGGACCACCCCCGTCCTCACTAGTGCAGTACATTTATGGCGATGTTTTATTCTTAAGCCGACACAAACTTAAAAAAACGGTAAAAAAAATCGTTGACACTTTCAGGACGAAGATAAAACATCGGCACTTTGCCTACAGTTGATATGCTCGCTATACTGAAGTGCTTGTGTCCTGCTTGGCGCCTTTATTTTCCTCTTCCTGTAACACGAACTATATTTGCCGATTACTGCAAGCCCATGGAAAGTGCATTGTATTGATATCTGTGTGTGTGTGTGTGTGTGTGTGTGTGTGTGTGTGTGTGTGTGTGTGTGTGTGTGTGTGTGTGTGCAAGCCTTGTACTGCAAGCCTTCTAGTCATGGTGACCCACTCGTCCAGTGTGTGGGTGAGAGAGAGAGAAAGAGTGTGTATGAGAGTGTGTGTGTGTGTGTGAGAGAGAGAGAGAGTGTATGTGAGAGAGATGTGTGTGTGTGTGTGTGCAAGCCATGTACTGCAAGCCTTCTAGTCATGGTGACCCACTCGTCCAGTGTGTGGGTGAGAGAGAGAGAAAGAGTGTGTATGAGAGTGTGTGTGTGTGTGTGTGTGTGAGAGAGAGAGAGAAAGAGTGTGTATGTGAGAGAGATGTGTGTGTGTGTGCAAGCCTTGTACTGCAAGCCTTCTAGTCATGGTGACCCACTCGTCCAGTGTGTGTGAGTGAGAGAGAGAGAGAAAAAGTGTGTATGAGAGACTGTGTGTGTGAGAGAGAGAGAGAAAGAGTGTGTATGTGAGAGAGATGTGTGTGTGTGTGTGTGTGTGTGTGTGTGTGTGTGTGTGTGTGTGTGTGTGTGTAATAATTCTTTACATAAGCTGTATAAACGTCTGTATGAAGCCATTTCCAGTTCGCTTTTCACGATTCTGCTGCATGCATGCTGGACTTGACAAGGTCTACTAACGAACATGTTCACCACAAGTGACTGATCCATTGGGTTGTGGGAAAAGTCGTGAAGTATTTTGCAATAGATGGCACTAATTCATTTTTAGAAGTACTAGACTCACTCGCATCTCTGTTATTGTATGTCATTTGAGAACTAACAGTTCTAGCTTCATTCTAAAAGAAATTTAGCAATTTGGTTGATTTGTTTTAGATTTTACAAGTCGAAGAAAGAAGACCAAGCCAGGCATTTTCGACATTTTTTACTCTTTTACTTCCGTAAAGGGAAGAATGCGCGACACGTTTGTGAAAGTTTCATACAGTTTATGATCACGATGCTCTACAAAAATCTCAGTGCCAACGATGGTTCAAGTCCCGTGCTGGTGATTTCGATCTCAAGGACGCTCTTCGTTCATGGAGGCTCACCGAGGTTGCTAGTGTCATAATACATTCACTGGTCGAGTCAAAGCCACGTGACACGACACGAGAGATTGCAGAAACATCGAACATTCATCATTCAAGCGTTTACTACCACGTGAATAAACTAGGATGACAAGGTTCGATTTTGGGGTTCCTTATGAACTAAACATCGTTCACTTAACGGCGTGTGTATGCTCTGCGATATGCTCATTAAACATTCACCTCAAACGACTTCAAATGCAGACATTCTCACTGGAGGGTTATGCTCATAGTGTGTGTGTGGGGGGGGGGGAGTCCCCTGTTTTTTCGAGTTCCTACGCAGGAACTAAACAATCAGTTCCAATGCGTATTGTCGGCAATTGGACAGTTTGAACGAATCCAGAAACGTTCAGCTCTCGTTATTGATAGTAAAGGACTCGTGTTCCGTTACAATACAATACAATATTATACAATACAATACAATATTATACAATAAAATACCACTTTATTTATCCCCATGGGCAATTCACGACAACGTGAGACCACACACGTTTGATCGCCTGTCAGAAGTTATTGAAGCTTGAATGAGATGTGTTACCACACCCACCATTCTCACCTGATCGTCAGACTTTGGCTTATTTTGCTCCTTTCAAAAGAGAAACAAAGGATGATTTCTTAACGCCCGCTGAAGTCTCGTCAACCATTCTGAAATGGAATGTCTACCTTATCGTGTTGATTTTCCTTATTATTATTTTTTACTGCTACTACTACAAATCAATATTCTCGTGCAGAGAAAACCAGATAGCAATACAAGGAAATTAGTTCACAGAACACATTCCAAGAGATTTTATTCAAAATTGTCAAATACATTAACAGATTCTCATTACAATCTTTTCTATTATGCATAGACAAAAGTGATGTCTGTTATCATTCCATATAAACAAAAATGACAGTGTGTTTTATAGAGGCCAATGTCAATTAGTGTGTTTTATAGAGGCCAATGTCAATTAGTGTGTTTTATAGAGGCCAATGTCAATTAGTGTGTTTTATAGAGGCCAATGTCAATTAGTGTGTTTTGTAGAGGCCAATGGCAGTATGCTTCATAGAGACCAGTATGCTTTATATATGAGACCGATGGGAGTGGAGTATGCTTTATAGAGACCAAAGTCGAGGGCCGTCGGTGATTCTCTTGAGAAATCGTCTGTTGTATGTGTTTAATGATGAAATGTTCATCAAAACTTGCTCCCACGTCCATTTTTTACAATCCTCTCTTCTTGACTCGAAAATATTCAAAGACAACAGACATTTCTTCTGCCATATTAAAATTTGGTAAATAAATATCTTCTTCGATTACTCAGCAAGGATTGAAATTAGCTACTGGTTAATTCTCAACATCAACAACGATAGTAAAAGCAATAACATTCTTAAAAAACAATATATTTTCTATACGTTTTCAAATCTATGATATTTTATAAACCAACAGTCTCAACCATAAAAAGTCAAATTGAAAAAAAACAACAAAAAGGATTTTATTGGAAAAATACAAAATATATGATCTCACTAACTCCTTCAATTCAAAAATCAAAATAGAGCTCAGTGTCAAATGAAATTATGACCAGAATGCATATTCGCACGCACACACACACACACACACACACGCACACACACACACACACACACACACACACACCATTGAAGTCAATATGAAAAAGTCCCATAGCTTTGCCTTAAATATAGCCTACTGTTCCATCCACCTTTCATCGACTTTGCTGACACCAAGACACAATGTTGTCTTGACTGTCAAAGACCAGGAAGCTCTGTCCATAAACAGGCTTCTGACTGAGAAAGCATTATGTTGTAAGCGGCAAAGTTTTATTCTGGGAAATTTAAAGCCCAGTAAGAACTAAAACACGTGTGTACAGGATTTTAGAGATTGCTTTAGTTGCAAGAGCATAGACTCACTCTCTCTTCTGTGCATGTTTTTCTTATTTACAATACTAGATAAGCAGTAAGAAGAAGAATTATAGTTGGCAATGAGCCTCCCTGTCGACCGACACCTGCAAGAATGTCCGTTTTCGTTGTATCGTAGCGTATCAGGCCGCCTGCAAACATAATAACAACTCATTTTATGATATTGAAATGTACGTCTTCTCATTAATCTGTTGGGATTATTTGAGCTACAAGATTTATATATTTCAAAACAGATTATTATACAATTAATTACAGCAGTTTTTAATAATGTTAACTGCTTTAGGATTGTAAAGATTTTATAAGAATAAGTGCAAATCGTGCATGTTAACCACTTCACGTACAACTCTCTCCGAATAAAACTCTAGAGTCTAGACTGATGAATCACGGACTTACATCTCTGGACTGCTTACAGAAGCATTTCTAGAACGAGGCCAAAGCACAAATTCGCATACGGATTAACTATCAACATCAAGAAGAAGAGTAGATGATACGAACTCTAGTCTTGACGGAGGTACAAAGACCTAAACTTCGTTGTCTGTTAATGTTTTCAGTTTATTGGCTCTAACCGTGGGAAGTGGAGGAAGAGGACTCATACCAAAAAAGGAAAAAAGAAAAATTAATTAAGTAACAAATTTATTGCAAGTCTGTTGTTGACTTAAAGAATGTTATCTCGGTTCCGGATATTACATTGTTAAGTGGTTCGCCAGGATCTGTTAATCTACAACTTTGCGAGAGGCTGTTGGTCTCGGGTGCCAGCCAGCAGGCCATAGATATACAAGTCCGTGAAAAGAATTGCACACACACCCAGTGTGATAAGCAGTTCCACACTACTAGCCCCATCGCCCCCGAGATTGATTGGGCACACCCTCAGTTTGTACAGCACATCTTTCTTCAACCCTCTCACTACTCCAAACGTGTTTCTGCCCGTAAAGACGATCTCTGCAGTCCGAATGTTGTCTGTATACGGCCAGGTAGCAATCTGGCGACACAATATAGACCTCATGTATGAACTACATTAACCTCTCTCTCTTATATATATATATATACATAAACATATCACAGATTCTCTCTCTCTCTCTCTCTCTCTCACCCGAACTCTTTCAAACCGTCAAAACTGTGATATTCTGTGTCTCACACAACACAGGTGTGGCGATGTCACACCCACCGTGTAGCTGACAAGAGTCTCTTCAGTCGGTTTGCGAGACACACCGCGCCAGGTGACATACACACTGTCTGTACCGTGAGAGGACACCATGACTTCTGTTGGCTGGGATGTCATCCCTAACACAAGAAATAATCAGATAAAACAATCTCTTATACAGACATTCTACCCCCAGGGTGCACCACAACATGCTTACTCTAATTTTTGGACACCCAGAAGACATTTATTTTAAATGCCACTAACAAATAATAATAATAATAATAAAGCACATTTAATATGCAGCATCACAACCAAGGCAGTATAAGAAATAAGGCTAAAAACACTAGTTTATAATAAATAACACGTAAGGATGCACAAAACACAATCAGCCTACAGGTCAACAAAATATACAGGTAATAAAATTTATCATAAATTATATATAGAAATTACATATAAAAATAAGTTAGTTCTGTGTCTTTATATTTATTTCACAAAACCCATCCTTCACACAACTCTATCGGTAGTTCACTTCTCGTCACATGTTCATGTTCAGCTAAGATACAATCAGGTCGACCTTATTAACTGACCTCATGAGTGTACCAATGAGTGTACCCCATGAGTGCTTTTTTTCTCGATTGTTCAGCTGTGTAGTTTCTAACAAACGAGCCACTGTCATTGGTCTATTGATGAATAAAGACTGTTTTGTATTGTGTTGAATACATGCCTCATTATCCGTGTATACATGTATATATGATAAAAGAGCAGCCAAAAAAATAAAATGGCCGTAATTTACTCCTTTTGCTAGCGTGTGCATGTGGTTGTAAGTAGCCGACTGTTAGTATGACTCTAGTCATCTGTAAACAGTTTTGTGTAAGTGATTGTTCATCTGTAAACAGTTTTGTGTAAGTGATTGTTCATCTGTAAACAGTTTTGTGTAAGTGATTGTATCAATACCGGAAGTTGGCCCTGATTGTACGAACCACTGTTGTACGTCCTCTGTTTGTTCTTCTCGCTGACTGGCCCGAGGCCCGCCGAGTTGTACACCTGTACATCCATGACGTACATCGTGTTTGGCAGCAGACCAATGACCGTGGCGCCACTGGCGGCCTCCCCAGTGTAGTGGCTCATGATAAGGGGATTGGCTGCATCCTCCCAATAGTTCACCTGCAAACAAACAGCAGCTTCCTCATAGAAATCGCTCTTTATTCTTAATACGTGGTGTAAAATATATACACAGAGCTAGCCACTCGAACTATAATCAAACTTGTTCATAAGAGTATTCACATTTATTCCTTAACTTTTTTTTAAGGAAAGTCCATTATTGTAGCTGTTAGGAAAAGCAGAGGTTAGTAGACTTCCTTTCGGTTGTTCTGGAGAAAATTAATGTTATTTCTGTGGCAAGGATCGAGTCACATTACCTAATGACCAAAGATTTGTAACTAAGGAAATTGTAAAGTCACCTGGTAACCAAGAATCTTGCCTCTCGCGGCTTCCTTGGTGTCTGGCACGGGGATCCAGGTGATATCGAGTGCAGTGGAGTTGTAGGGGAACATTAGAATGTTACCTGGAGTTCCTACAGGTACTGTAGCAACAGAGAGCAGGAGGAACTGCAGTCTTGTGTTTAGCACCAAAATGTTTGTTCTGCACTAACACTTCCATGTCTTTAAGCAGAACCAAATCCGTAAGCTGGGCAAGGAGGATGAGAGACAGGCACACAGGCCATGCACACAACAATTATATTCTAAGCTTCATCCAGTAAAAGCATTCGTTCTTAACTAGACAAAGAAAAAAAACAGATCTTTCTTTAAGCGACACAGTGATCAGCCAGAAAATTTGAAAAGAAGAGACACGAGCATTAACGTGTTTCTATTACAATTTGTATAACTGCCATTGCGCAGACAACAGATGAGAACAACAAAGAAGCTTGAGAAGCGTAGCGATGAGGAAAGGGGCGAAACTCACGATCCTCTGCGGAATAGATCGTCGCGACAGACGAGTTGGGACCAGCCCCTGCCCGGTTGAACGGCTGCACGATGACGTCATAGAGAGTATAAAAGTTTTCTTTCCCCACGAGGGCCACGAAGGAGCCAACGTTGCCAACTGTACCCTGAAAACATTAAAACTTTGTAAACTATTTACGGATTCCTTTCGTGAAAGATGATATCTGAACATCATGTCGATGACATGTTGATTGGAAATGTTGATGGGAAATTAATAAAATGTTAATGTCATGTTGATATCTTATTGATGTCAGATTGATGAGAAATACTGAGGGTTTTTTGATGGCACTTGTTAGAGAAAGGTTTTCAAAAGTTAGCAGTCTTCTTTTCCTCCTCCTTCTCTTTTGTCGTCGTCGTCTTCTTTACCAGCTTCTACTTTCCTCTTGTTGCGTCTCTGATGGTGCTTGTCCTCCAGCACCTCACTCTCACCGTGTACCTAGAGCTTAGCCTCATCCACAAGTCTCACTCAAACAGTCGTCTCAAGAAAATTTCAAACAAGAACTAGTAGCCACAGCAGACGTTGCTGACCTTTTGCCAGTTGCCAGGCCGGTCGTGCAGACGGTAGTAAACGTTGTAGCCAAACTCAGTCCCGCCATGGAATTCCTCGCGCAAGGGCTACAGTTGTTAAAAATAAAAAAATTAATCAAAATTGATGCAGTTTATCGATCTAACACTACTTCCATTGACACCAAGTACACACACTCTGTTAATGTCCGGTGTGCACAGTGTTCAGACCAAAAGGAAAGATAAAGAGGCGTCTCCTTCACAAGGACAATGCCGGGCAATGAAACGTCCAGATATCCAGAATAAGAAAAAGCGTGTGCATAAAAAAATCCGTTTACGAAAAAAAAGACACTACAAGGTTGGCACTGAAAATCACTCGCTTCACCCACTGCACTATAGCAGGTTCAGTAAAAGCCACGATGTATACAGTAAAAGCCACGATGTATATCTCTGCTTGTAGAACCATTTTCTGCCTTAACTCTTAAGAGGTCAAAGTGCAAATTCGCTTACGGCTTGACTACCGACATCAAGAAGAAGAGCAGACGATGTGAACTCTCGTGTTGACGGAGGTACTAAAGCTCAAGCTTTATGGTCTGTTGGGTTTTTTTCAGATTATTGGCTCTAAAGGTGGAAAGTGGACGTTGAGGACTTTTGCCAAAATAAAGATTGAAAGAAAAAGTAACCAAGTAACAAATTTATTGCAAATCTTTTGTTGACTTTAAGAATTTTAGTTCGGTTACGGACATTAAACTGTTGAATGGTTCGCCGACACCTGACTGCCTAAACTTCACGAGAGGCAAAGAGTTGGCTCGACAGACAGTCATCAGTCCAAAGATATACACGTGCGTGGTAACAGCCGTCACCAGTCAAACTATTTGAAATAGTGGTTTTCATTGGCCACCATAACAGGACAAACTAAAAGAGGGCTTGCACGTGCATGGCGGGTCGGTACGAACAAAATAGTTGCTACCGTGCTAGTGCTGCCTGGATACAATCTTGTTATTAGCATTATATCATATACTAAACTTGTTAGCATCTCGTTAGCATGGAGCTCTCTTATTGTTAGTGTAGAGTGTACGGAACTCTTGCCTGTGAGCATGTGTTAGTTGTGCTAACGAAGGGCACTTACAGTCCACGTGACACTCAGATCCCCGAGTTTGCTGCCCTCGCCAGCAGTGATGTTGCCCGGCGCTAGCGTGGGAGGGCCCTCTGACGTCTGGTGGTATGCTGCGTAAACAAAAGTGATATGTTGTATAGACATGAGTGACGTCAGGTGATATGCTGTATAGACACGAGTGACGTCAGATGATAAGCTGTATAGACATGAGTGACGTCAGGTGATATGCTGTATAGACACGAGTGACGTCAGGAGATATGCTGTATAGACATGAATGACGTCAGGTGATATGCTGTATAGATACGAGTGACGTCAGGAGATATGCTGTATAGACATGAATGACGTCAGGTGATATGCTGTATAGATACGAGTGACGTCAGGAGATATGCTGTATAGATACGAATGACGTCAGGAGATATGCTGTATAGACACGAATGACGTCAGGTGATATGCTGTATAGATACGAGTGACGTCAGGTGATATGCTGTATAGACACGAGTGACGTCAGGTGATATGCTGTATACACACGAGTGACGTCAGGTCACGTGTCGTAGACCAGCCAGTGTGTATAGACATGAGGGATGACACTGATGTAAAGAAAGAAGCCGTCTGTTGTCTGCTGTGTGGACAGAGCTGAAGTGTCGTGGAAAGCAATACAGACAAAAATGTTGTTGGTCAATATTGCTCTGTGGACTACAACGACATGTCGCTCGTTTGTTATGGACAAAAATGATTCCTTGTGGTCTGCAGTATAAAGGAAACTGGCGTCTGGTTGTATACTGTACAGACATTTCTAGTGGTTTTCTCTACATAAAATGGGGCCCACAGAGGTAACCAAAAGGTGAATAGATTTATAAGAGAATAGTATAAACACACACACACACACACACACACACACACACACACATACACATTTTTGTCTTTTCAGCTTGGTAAGCATTTGTTATATTTACTTCTCGGCATGACCTCATTCAATGAACTTACATAAAGTTCAAATAATAAAATGTTTAAGTTCTGAACAAAAATTTTAGAAATGATTCTTATCATTGCACCTCCCCTCGCACATTGGTTCTTTCCTTCTCTTTTCATTCATGTATTCGTTATTTATCATTTACTCTTTTTTATCTTTCTTTCTTTACCTTCTTTTTCTCTACTTTGTTTTCTATGTCTTCCTGTCTTTGTTTTCTATCTTAATTATTTCTTTCTCTAAATCATACAGAAGCATTTTTTCGTTTACCTTCCCTCTTCCACTTCTCTCTCTCTCTCTCTCTGCCACGTATTCACTTAACCTCTTTCTTTTACTCACTTCTAGTTTCAGTGACAAAAGAAAGCTACCCACCAGAGGGCAAACTGTAAGCACCAAGACCGTAAGCGTTACGGGCGCTAACTCTAAACTCGTATGCCGTCCATGGCCTCAAATCAGTAATGGTTATCTCCCTTCTCTCGCGCCCCTGAACAATGGTGGAGGAGTCCGGTATGTCTGCAGGAGAACAATACAACAAGTAAATGTCAGAGCCATTACTCAAAACTAGGGCATTTTATTTCGGTGTTTGAAGTGCATCAACAAGAGGGTTATTTTTACATCAAATAAACAGTCGAATATCATTTTCAGGCTCGTGGACTGTGTGAATGGAGTTTAGCTGTATTCCATGCAGAAAAGCTTCTGACTGGTGTGCATAACACGTATAAGAAGACAAAGACGACGAGAAAGACGACAACGACGACGAAGAAGATGATGATGATGATGAGTCTCAGTATAAATCCAATGTATAAATAAATGGGAATTTTTTCACATAGGCTATAAGAAGAAAAAGAACTTTTATCGTGCAAACATCACAACCAAAGCAGGTTGCACTCAGCGCTGACCAACGTGAATAAAGAAATAACATTTAAAAAAAACACTGGCTAACAATAACTATGATACAAAACGTTCAGTCACTGACACTTAGTGAATTATAACTATTTTTCAGTATTAATTGTCGAAACATTGACAAAGATGCGCTAATTATACATGTCGAAACCAAGTATTTAAACTGTTCACTTTGTTTCTTACTTTGCATGATGATAGTCCAAGCCTGGTTGAAGTCCGTGGCGGCCTGTACAGTCCATGATGTGACAGCACTGCCACCAGCGTCACCCGGCGTCCACCGTAAGGTGATGCTCCTGCTGGTGTAGTCCAGGCTGGTCTCTACAGTCAATCCTGCGGGCTCCGAGGGCGGCCCTGGATGTGAAGGCAGAAAAAGAGCCCTCAACAACGAGTGGCGGTGAATTTATTATCACTACATTACCAAACCACTCTAGACATGCGCAGATGAAAGAGAAATGACAATGACAATGACAATTCTTTATTAACGAGAGGTAAATAAGCGAAAAGGGGCTTTTTTCATTTAGCCCTCGCCCCGTACGGGGAAAGAATAAACAAATAATTAAAAGAATGCAAAAACAATTGGTAATAAGAGCGAGGAGATAAGAAACCTTCTAATGATACCGCAAAGGGGGCCTCAACTCCACTTATTTAATGTTAGTAAATATCAAATGATTTACCGATGACAGAAAGCGTGGCGTTGGCAGTGACCGTGTCAAAGGTGGTGACAGCCAGACACGTGTACTGCCCCGCGTGCCGTCGCTGAGCACTCTGAATGTAGAGACCAGACAATCCTCCCTCCGACCCCTGGGGGAGCACACAGAAGCACACCAGTCGTAATACCACAGCATATAAATAAAGATTATCAGTTAATAGACAATGCCACAAGTCCAGTAAAATCGGATTATCATAAAAAAGAGGATACAAAAAGTTTTGGAATGTAAATCATTGTGTTTGGATGCAAACAACACTTAACTTTGATAACTTGTAGCTTTGATGTGGACATATCTAACAGGCTCCACAAAGTGCTTGGTGAATGTGTAACCAGGATGATAAGGAGAGGCAGGCGGACACGAAGAAGATGGAGCTAGGGTGAAATAAGAGCAACATTGTCGAGGAAACAGAATCTTACCTTTCGGTAGTGGACGTCATTCCAGTAGAGTGGCTTCCCTTGGAAGAGCCAGTCTGTCTGAAGATCGAGTTCCGGGTCATGCGAGGCCACGCAGGACAGAAAGGCCGTGTGGTTGGCCTGCACTGCAGTGTCCCTGGGGTACGTACTGATGGTCGTGCGAGCTGAAATGCGCGAGAAAAGACGAGACTGACTCAGTAGCCAGCACTAACCACTCCTGGCCAGTCACAGCCTCGCTTCTTCCTTATACTGCTCGCCTCATTTCTCCTTTGTGACTTTCTAAAAGTATAATTTTCTTTTTTCACTCGTTATATTTAATTATTTTTTTTTATTTATATTAATCATCAGTTGTTTGTCTTGCTTCTGTTAGTATTCAGTACATGGACGGCAAGTCGTAAAGCTTCAATGTTTTGCTTAATTAATAAAGTAATTCAATATTTTAAAAGTAGATCCAGACACAATTACTCACAAATAGCACGATGGCCATTATTACAGAGTCTCTGATGGGGTGATCGCATTTTGCAATTTTTCTGTAAGGTGTATGTGCTTTGTGAAAAGGTCTTTCTCGTCTATTCTCTCTGTCCTTTCACAGTGAGTTCGGTGAGGCTGCTGTAAGTTAGCGGGTGTCGGCCATACCTACCCAGTACGTCGAGTCTTCCAGAACTGGACGCTTGGCCATACACGTTGATGGCTTGGCACATGTATGTCCCAGAATCCGATTCAATCAGATTGCTGATGACGATATTCCCGTTGCTAAGGATACGAATCCGTGCCGTTGATTCTGTGCTTCCTACGCTGGCGCCATTTTTGTACCACGTGATTTCGGGTTTGGGAGCTGCTTCCGGTGGACATCTTATGGTTACTGTTCCTCCAAGAGCACCCAAGGTAATGGACTGGACAGGATGTTTGGTGAAAGTGGGTTTGAATCCTTTGAACAAATGAAACAGATTCTTGATTTGTGATATTCGAGCACTATATTCAGTGAAAATGCCTGCTACCCTGTCTGCTACATAGTCGCCCAAAGCTATGAATTATTTTGAGAAAGAGTGCTTCATTCAAGCGAGTCAGATTTCACATACGTTAAATGGTTGCCCAGAAGTTTCACTAATAAACTGCTGACAAGGAACTCTTCTCTGTAAACTACTTGCCCAAAACTCTCATCTGTCCTGTGGAGTAGACGGTGCCATGGGTGTTGCTGGCCTGGCACTGGTACATGCCGTTATGGCGCGCGGCATCTGGGCTGACCACGGTCAGGGTGTTACTGGAGATCTCCACATCCCCGGGCTTATTCTCCAGAGTCTCACCGTTCTGCAGGAAAGGAATCAAAGCAAGAGTTATCCTCCTTCCAGGAAAAAACCTGTTTGATAAGTGCCTGAAAAACTTTGTAACTACTTGTAGCGCTATATATCAAAACCTTGTTGGCATTCTTCAACACCACTTCTTGTTATTTTTTGTGTTTACGTGAGACTATTTCATGGTGTTTATGTGATACTTCCTGATTTACTCAATAATGTTTTTTATTCTTTTTCTTTGTGCTGTCAAGACAAACTCCTATACTCATTTAAAGTCAGATGAAAGTGGGAGCAGGCATGTCTCTGAACAATTTTTCAGCCAGGTGTAAGTGGGGGCAACATGTATCTGTACTCACCTTGAGCCAGGTGTAAGTGGGGGCGGGGACGCCTCGTGCCTCACAACGCCACGTCACTCTTCGGCCCTCGTCCACATGCTTGTCCTGCAGGTCGTAGATGTAGTAGGGAGTCGCTGCCAGAACACAGACATGCACATCAGTGACTGCACGCGACTGCGGACATGGGCATGTTATGCATATCGAGTTTGTCCCTCATACTGCCCCCCGCCTTGTTAGGGAAGGTGTAGGAAGGGGGCCGACATCTCACCATTTACTATTTAAGCCACGATGACCTGTTATCTAGCCTTTGTTGTTCTCTAGTAATGGTGAGATGTGTTCTCATGTCATGTTTTGTCATTTGACTTGACAAGCTACCTCAATATTTTACAGTTCGAGACATTTTAGCTGTGAGAGTATAATTAGTAACTATGAGCCAGCAGGAAAGATATTATACTTGTGTTACTATCAGAACTAGTAACTATGAGCCAGCAGGACAGTTGGAGCCTGTGTGAATGAGAATGTAAGAATGAGACTTTTTCATGTGCGTTACTTCAGATCACTTGTCTCCTGACCTGGCTGGCTGTTGGGTTAGGGGGGGGGGAGATGATAGGAGAGGCTAGAGAAAACTCCCTGTGGATGTAGCTAAAAATCATTAGACGCAGCGTCAGAAGAAGTTGTAAACCTCCAGCCCACATCCCCGAACACGTGTGTTTCCTCAATGTTCTAAAAGATTCAGACGCCACTGCAGGTAAATTTACCCCATACAGGGCCCCTTATCCAATCCTTCACCCGAACCCATCTCTACTCAGTTTCCTTATGAGGCAGGTTATGTGGGACTGGCATTTCACTGGCATTTCACTGGCATTTGATTGGTTCGTTGGACAGTGCGGCCCTGTATGGAGTGGACTTCCTTTTTCCGTCCTGCTTACACTCAATGTTGAGGCGGAGGGATTTCTGTGCTGTGGCAGCCGCTGATCCGGTGCCGCCCCGTGATGCGTGGCACACGTACACCCCGTTGTCCTCCAGCTGCACGCTGGGGATGATGAGCACGCGGTTCTCCTCCAGCAGGTAGGAGTCGGTCGGCAGAGGCAGCTTCTCTCGCGACCAGGAGTAGCGTATGGGCACGCTGCACGTGCAGAATGTGCAGGGATTGTGAGTATGATATATATATCTCATTGACTACCTCGGGATATCTCTATTGTTCTCTCTACTGACAGGGGATGGCAGGATGATTTTCCAATAAATTTCTTTGTTGATTTGTGGAGGTTTTGTTGGCGAGTGGCGTTTGTTAGTTTAGTGACACTAACAGGACATTATATACTTTAAGAATACGTGCATGCACGCAGGAGTTTGCTAAATATAGATGTGCGTGTGTATATTTGTGTATGTGAGTGGGAGAGAGAGAGACAAATACAGAATCAAATAGAGAGAAGAGTTATGTTTACTCACGTGCCATAGGCTAGACATTCCAGTCTCACTTCTTGTCCTCTTAACGGCTTCCTTGGGTACACGGCAGGGAAATCATCAGAAATTTCAGGTCCCCAGATTTTGCTCTCTGAAGCCAAATTGTCACACGAGGCGTTTTCATTCACATTCTTATCGTTTTTCTTCTCGAAGCGTTCGCATGCTCATGAACAACCTCGCATCTTCGAATATGGCAGTGGAAAGATGATATTATTATTATTATTATTAGCACCCTAAGGTAAAAGGAAAAAGTGACCGAGACTTGACGAGCTTACTTACCAGTCCTGGTCACCTGTAGCTCTATGGCCATGCTGACCCTCGACGGAGGCTGGTTGGTGGCTATGGGGGTACCGGAGGGGGGCATGAGCTTGACCATACAGTAATACACAGCAGCGTCGCTGATGGTCACATCGGAAAAGTACAGGTTACCGTTGGCAGAGACGAACAGGTGTGTCAAGAGGTCCGTTCGGATGAAGTTACCTGGTGAGTACTTCATCCATCCGTACCCCACTTCTGCTCGATTGAGTCGGGTGTTTGTAAATAGAAGCATATAGACAGGTGTTCATGAGTAAATATCTATAGACGGGTGTTTTAGAATAGAGATCTTTAGACAGGTATTTGTAAATAGAAGCATATAGACAGCTGTTCATGAGTAAATATCTATAGACGGGTGTTTTAGAATAGAGATCTTTAGACAGGTGTTTGTAAATAGAAGCATGTAGACAGGTGTTCATGAGTAACTATTCATAGACGGGTGTTTTAGAATAGAGATCTTCAGACAGGTGTTGGTGAATATACAGATGCTCGAGAGTAAATGTCCTTAGGTGTTGATAAATAAAGGTCCATAGAAGTTTGTGAATATATGTCTATAGAGAGATTCCGTGAATATAGGTTTAAATAGAGGTTCCGTAAATATAGGTCTGTATAGATATTTCCGGAATATATCTCTCTATACAAAATGGCCTAGAACTAGTTTTATTTCTTCATCATTCTTACTTGATTTATTTTGTGAAAAAAGCAAGTGAACAAAATCATCTCGTGCTGAATATATTTCACCGTGACAATGTACTGAAAACTTCTTTGTAACTGCTATTATTTTCTCTTAGAAAGCCAACGCAACCACTAATTTTTTTCTTTACACTCCTGCTCTGAAAATGGGGGTTCGTACATATCTGGTCTGAAAGAAGGTGTTGGTACGTACCCGGCCTGTATGAGGGTGGAAGGCATTTGACCATGCCGGAGCTGTGTTCGTTCGCCTGAACTTTTTCGCGCTGTACGTTTGAGAAATCTCCAAGATCTAAGAATAGAATGAGTGAGAAAATATGAAGATGTGATGAGTGAAAATATTTCAGGACAGAATGAGTCACAAGTTCCACGAGCAGAGTGAGTGAAAGTCTAGTCTAAAGACAGGATGAGAGACAACAAGTAGGAACAGAATGAATAAAGATGAAAGAAAAAGGTTTTAAGAATTTAGGGAAGAATGAGTGAAAGAGTAGTTTAAAAAATAACAACATATTTGTTTCGTGTGAGTGGACTTCCAGTTCTTTGTTTTAGGAAGTGTTAATGTTGAAATGATCAGCTCTAAATGCATCAAGCAATACTTGGTCTTCAGTAAACAAGTGATCACATAGTCAACATGATTGATAAAATTCTCAAAATAATCTTTGTCAAAGAGTTTCTCCACTGACTTCCAAAGCTGAGAAGTCCGATCTGACTGATGACCGTCCCGTAGGGATTGGTTGCTGTACAGATGTACCGCCCAGCATCTTTGTTTTCAGTCGGGTTCTGTATGACCAGCTTTCCATTTACTAATGCGTACCTGGACACATACATGCTACCTGAATAACTGGCACAAACCCAGCTAATGAAGTTAATATTAAGGTGGAGTGTTGCTAAATTGCAGAAAACAAAACGACACTGAAGATTTGACATGCCATTGAAGGGAGGAAACTAAGATGCAAGATTTAATTAAGAGGTAAGCACACAACTGTGTGATGCTAAGAAAGAGATAAAGACAGAAGGACGGGTGTAGAGATGAAGAAATAAAGGGAGAGAGAGAAGTTAAGAGAAGGGGAAGCAAGGAAGTACAAGTTGTAGCTGGTGATGCACCTTGAGTCCAGGTCAGCACTGATAGGGATGGTGTTGTTGACCAGCAGCTTGTACATGCGGTAGGTGGGCGAAGGGTTGCCTGAGGCCGCGCAGTCAATGACGACGGACGCGATGCCAGCCACCGCCATGATGTTGTCTGGCTGGTCAGTGAACTTGGGACCGCGTGGCACTTCGTTCAGGTCAAGGACATCCAGGCCGTAGTCTGCGCACGTACAGCACGAACAGACACCTTTTGCTACACATTCTTATACATGTACAGAGCACGGGGACACTGCTAGACAGATACACCACCTTTTTAACGGATGAGAGCACCTCACTTTAAACATGCTGTTAAAAGCATAAATATTAAATTAATTTAGATCAGTCATATGGTCACTTAAACATATAACCATCTCATCAATTACGACCAAGTGCACGAGCATCTCACGATCTCATAATGGCACGTGACCAGGACATGCAAGAACAGAAAGACAGGCAACAATGAGGATAAAGTACAAAAGACAGAGAAGACACAGAGCTAACAGAAACACGAAAAGTAATGAACAAAAGAATGTCGGTAGGACAGATTATTTAAAAAATAGAAAAGAAAGAGAACGAGTTGCCAGTGGAGTGTAGTTAGGAGCAGTGTTCACGGAAAAGATTTGTTTTAGTACAGACTAGAAAGACTTGTCACAGTCTGATGACATCTCGTGACATTCGTACCAAAGTCCCGATTGTCCTCTATAACTCTGTAGACTTCCTCGCGGCTAATCTCGCAGATGAAAGGAAGTAAATGATTGGCTGCCGCTCGGCTCCATCCGTAAGTTGTTACTGAAAAAAATTTCCTTCATTAACTGAGGTCACACATGGGACAACAAAATAGAAAGAGAGATGAACTTTCGTTGACCGGTTGGTGTGTTGATCGTGATGTAGTTATTTTTATTTCTTGGGAGTGGGGGTTCTAAGTGCAAAAAGAGAACAATAACACATTTACTTGAAGTGTCAATCACTTGGGGGACAAAACAGACACGTAAACAATTGTAATACTTCTTTGCGCAAAATTAGATGTGTAGACTTGTGGATAAATTGAAGATATTTTTATTTCTTGTGTACAGAAATAGATTTCTGCAGTATACTTTCCACTCAAGCGAACCTCCATACTTGTATGTGATGTCTGGCCCTGTATCAAGCCTACCTCTATACTTATTTGCAAGGTACTGCCCTGTATCGGTAGCGCAGCGGTTAGCGTGAGTTACACTGAGGATTGGCTGTCATTGGCTTATATCTTGCTCAGACACTTAATTTTTTTTCTGCATGGGGAGCCTGTTTTTAAAGCCGGGTGCTTTGTTGTGATGTAGCTTCAGCTGCTGTCCCCGCGCAAATCACCAATTACCCTCTTCCTTCAAATCAAGCCTACCTCCATACTTGTATGTGATGTACTGCCCTGTATCAACTGTTCCTCCATACTTGTGTGTGATGTACTGCCCTGTATCAACTGTTCCTCTATACTTGTGTGTGATGTACGGCCCTGTATCAACCATACCTCCATACTTGTATGTGATGTACTGCCCTGTATCAACTGTTCCTCTATACTTGTGTGTGATGTACGGCCCTGTATCAACCATACCTCCATACTTGAGTGTGATGTACGCTCTGTATCAACCATACCTCCATACTTGTGTGTGATGTACGCTCTGTATCAACCATACCTCCATAGTTGTATGTGATGTACGGCCCTGTATCAACCATACCTCCATACTTGTGTGTGATGTACGGCCCTGTATCAACCATACCTCCATACATGTATGTGATGAACGGCCCTGTATCAACCATACCTCCATACTTGTGTGTGATGTACGGCCCTGTATCAACCATACCTCCATACTTGTGTGTGATGTACGGCCCTGTATCAACCATACCTCCATACTTGTGTGTGATGAACGGCCCTGTATCAACCATACCTCCATACTTGTATGTGATGTACGGCCCTGTATCAACCATACCTCCATACTTGTGTGTGATGTACGGCCCTGTATCAACCATACCTCCATACTTGTGTGTGATGAACGGCCCTGTATCAACCATACCTCCATACTTGTATGTGATGTACGGCCCTGCATCAACCATACCTCCATACTTGTATGTGATGAACGGCCCTGTTTCGAGTCTGTCGTCCTCGCTCAGCCAGTACTGGAGTTCTGGGGCGACCCGGCTGCCGTCACTCTCCCACACCAGGTCGCCCTCCGCCATATTGCGCACCAAGCCACTGGTGTAGAACTCGCGCCTGGGGGAGGGGCGGGGAGAAAAATGCAGACATTCATAGCATCGACGTAAGCATCTGAAGGAACTTACAGGATACTAACAACCTGCGCCAAGCACGGGTACAAGCAGTGACAGGTAAATACCAGACCAAAACCATTTACCTTAATAAGCAAACGCACCTGCAACACGATGATGGCGCTGAGCTTGAAAGTCCTGGATCGGTTTATTGCATGGCTTACCTTCCTGTGGTTTGATAACACTTTATAAATTTTCAAAGAGGTATTCCACAAACTACTTATCTTTTGACACGCCTTGACATGTCGTGACAACACTTTCTGGCATATTATCGTTTACGTACCTTGACATATCGTTTGACATCAGCCACCCGCTGAGAAACTGGTGCTCTGCTTGAGAATTCACACCCACTAAGGCAGCTCCATTGGCCTAAGAACAGAGTGAGTGAGTGAGTGAGTGAGTGAGTGAGTGAGTGAGTGAGTGAGTGAGTGAGTGAGTGAGTGAGTGAGTGAGTGAGTGACAAAACCACAGCAACCAAGATCCCTCATGCTGCTCTATTTTATAATCTAGACTTCGATTAAATTTTGAGTATTTTATCTATACTGCTCAATACTTAAATATTTTTTTGTTCGGTAGAATGTTTGTTTCATCTTATTTTTGTTTTTATAAATCTAGGATTTGGATAGTCTGTAAACATGGATCGTTATAGTTTCTATGTAGTTTATTGTCTTTAGATCGTATTTTATTTATTTAGTTACCCTCCCTTATGCTCGGTTGTAGCTTGGGTATAATGTAATGCAACAAGTCATTTCATGTACCTAGAGTTGATGAATGTTAGGTGTCAGGTATCATTGTTATTGACTGTATCGTGAGTAAGCTTACATTTTATAAGGATTATTGTGGAAGAACGAAAGAGCGTGAATGACGTCAGTTGTTCGGATGACGTGTATGAGTGATGTAAAAGAATGAAGGAGATGACTTGAGGGAGAGCGCGAGCAGCAGTTAGTCAGGTAGGAGAAGAGAGAGGTTTAGGACGGAAAGACAAGTAGGGTAGGAATTGTAAGAAGAATTTGTTGAGTAGGTCGTTTAGGAGTATATAGATGGATGAGGTGAGTAGGTATTCTTGTAGATATTCAGACAGGCAGGACTCAAAGGTTAGGGATTTTATTATTTTAAAGTAATCTGGATGTAGGAATCGTTTTTTAACTGACTTTTCATTTGTGTATTTTTCTTGTTTTCTTCTTTTATTCACACTTAGTAAAACAGAGAGATTCGTTTGGCAAATCATTCTTTTCTTTTAATTTGTGTGAAAGAACACGTATTCGTCAGGCTCCGTGAGTGTGTTGAAAGCAGAGAGTGACTGCTACACCTGGCGGTGGTCGTGACATTAGGACTGTTACGATATGAGGAGCCTATCATTACCTCATGTTGTGGTCACGCTCCACAAATGTGTCACCTTAAAGACCAATGTCTCTATTTATCATAATATATTTCATGAAATATTGAAACATTTAACACGTCGGCTTGAGCTTGGGGCTTGTCCGACAGTAATAGTCGTATATACATTGAGTTCAAGGCCAAGAGATGCTGTTGTTTGTTTATTGACTCGGGTTATTCAAACTGTCATCCGCTGGAAGAGAAGTGCTTCCTGTATACTTCCGACGGCTGTAGACAACGCAGAAAAATTCAGTAAAAGACTGTAGCAGATAAAACTATAGTTGACGCTTATCAAGACAAACAAAAGTTCAACATCTCAGCGACCTCTCGAGGAATTAAGGTTATGAGGATATTGTCCAACAGACAGAACAAAATTATCACCATTATTGGGTTTCTATGGGTTTAAAAAGTTATTTTTAGCACCAAACTGGGGTACACAAATGTCTGGTCACTAATGACCAAGAAGAACGTCATGTCGGTTAAACACGTGCAGCGAAGAGTTTGCTTCCCTTTAGTGTCCACATCGGTTGCCAAGGTGTAGGTGTAGCAGGCTGCTGTGACATTATGGAGGTGTAGAAGTTAACCCATGGTTTATACTTCATCTACACCGAGAAGTAACTTCCTCGTAGTTCCCAACTGCTCACTGGAGGTCACCAGTTCAAGATCCGAACACAGGTCGCGAATCTAGAGATACGCAGACACTTCTTTGGACTTCGGGTCGTCCATCTCTGGATCAGTCTAAGTCGGCGATCCAAGTTCCATCATATTGAAAAGCATCTTGCAGGCCTTCAGCTCTCTATCCAGTCTCCCATTTTGTTGCCATCATTTCAGACCAAGAACTCTACAAAAGAGGACCGTAGTGCCACAAAAATTCGATGTCAGTGTAGAACATGAATAGCTCAAGGTTTTCACACCCTGTATCTGTACCATCTGTGTCAAGATGGCCTGTGTACAGTTATTTAGTTAAAACTTCCTTGAGTTGAGTCTGTGTTGCTGAATATTTCTTAAACGTTCTTGCTTGTTGAGGGGTGTTTATTTCCTCTCATTGTGTCTTATGGCACCACATTCAACCTGTTGTTACATACATGGAGCTGCGAGTCGTAAAGCACTGGTGGAGTCATCGGTGAGGCACAGATACAAAAAGATCCCCAGATTACCATTGACTTAACCGTCTCGTGCTTCTTTCTTATATTCACATTTGTCGTTGATGACTTTTTTCGATATCCTGGCCTGCAGGCTGTTCGTTAGAGACACATGTACATCATAGTGCACTCGCCTATTTTGAATATTTACAGCGCCATCTGCCCATCACTGCTCTTTAGTGTAAATAATGCTGGGAGGCCATAAATGTAGCCTCAAGGGCTCTTGTGCTCTACCCCGCAGCTTTCGTGGCTTTTGTCACTTTTACAGCCGTGATAATCATAAACGTTTGGCAATGCAGGTGTTTAGATAACCTCACTCACACACCTGTAGCCATTGTTTCTATTTGTATCTTCCACCCCTCACTTCGTGTATTCCTTCGTCCGGGAATTCGTGTATGTGTGTGCTTTTGTTCGTTCCTTCTACCCAACATTCTTTCCCTCTGTTTTGTGAATCTTCCTTCATTATTTATTATCTAGTTTTCTTTGCATTTATTCATTCTAGTCAGTTACATATTTCACCCTTTGCTTTTATTTCGCCAGCTGCTGAAAAGTGTCGACGAGTGGTTTACGACTGACTAGGTGTGTCACAAAGCTAAAAATGGAATCTCAAGAAGCGCTGCTTACGCCATCAAGAGAGGATTTCCGTTTTCTTTTCAGTTTGAAATGGAGGGAGGGAAAACTAAAATTTTTACCAAGCTCTCTTCACCGACAAAACAGGGATCAGTCGTAAACACATGAAGTGTGATTAATACACCCACAAGGCGCCAGTCCGTCTGAAAGCAGACCAACTGATGGCTCCACTGCTGAGGACACACTGGCAATGACTAACGACTAAATGTTCCTGTTTTATGTCTTAGTTTCATCCCAACAATCGCTGCTTATGATTAGATGAATAGGAAAACTTGCCTATACTTGCTCCATACAGCAAAAGGCGATGTTTATCAGCGAGTATGTTACGTGAGATGTCAAACACCGGTCACCTACCCCACAGTCTGCACGTGCTGAGTCGTGATCTTGTTCAGGAAACATGACGAAACGGTAACACTTGAGCTGGAAAGCCACCCACTCATCAGGGCAGTCTGTACAAGAAAAGGACAGAGAGATAAATGGAATAAACAATGACAAAATTTAAACTAAAACAATGGCAGAAACTGAATAGAGTAGAAAATAAACAAGTAAATTACAAGACGGCAAATCTAAACAATGAAAAAAATCTGGACAATTCATTTGGGACAAGAAAATGTTTCTTCTTGACACAGTTGATGTTGCATGAACTAAAAATAAATCTATGCTCTCTCAGACAAAGTATTTCTCCTGTGCGATTTTCAGACTCGTTTATTTTTTCTTTTTCGAATTCTTTTTTCCTTTCGTGATCCCAAGCTCTCTCTATTTATTTATTTATTTATTTAACCAGTAGTCTTACCTTTTAGGTTTTTGATTTCTTGAATGTCGTTCCACAGTTTTCCATTTATATATAAAACATTTGTCCTATTGACTATAGTTCGATTCTATCTACTGTTGATATCTAATGTATGATTATGATTGTTGTTTGTTGTTATTATCTTACAGGAGTTAATGTTTTCACGTTACACACTCCCTTTTATGAAGATGATAATGATTTTGATATAATGGAGATGGCCGTTGTTCACTTTTCCCTTAAAATGAGCTTAAAAAAATAAAAAGAATAATTCCAAATCTGCTGAAATATATTTTCAGTCGATTCGTTGACTTGAAAACAAGCAAGTATGTTTTTTATACGTGTGGTAGAGGTTAGTATTTTAAAACTTGTTCACACAAACACAACACATCACCTTGTTCTGTAACAATCTCACTATTAACATAAAAATTCAGTCACACTTCCTGCTAGTTCCCTGCTAGTCTCACGATATTTTCAAACAGCAATAATTAAAAAGTGCTGTAAACATTAAAAAAAACACAAAGGCTGAGTTTGTTAATATTGTCCTTGATTCATACACTTCACACACCAAAGCATCTTTTAGAAAGCGGCTTTCAGAACCATAATATAAATAGTGTAATAAATACAAAAGCATTGTTTTCTTACCTTCATGTTGTGAGAGTGCAGTATGAAGCAATAAAACCACCGACAAGAGAAGCAACATCGCGATGTTCACCATCTCGGTGCTGTGGCCACTTGGTGACACTACCCTGGGTCTGTGGCTGAGTGAGCTGGGTGTCTGCGGGTGAGCTGGGTGTCTGTGGCTGAGCTGGGTGTCTGTATGTAGGTGAGCTGAGTGTCTGTAGGTGAGCTGGGTGTCTGTATGTAGGTGAGCTGGGTGTCTGTATGTAGGTGAGCTGGGTGTCTGTGGCCGAGCTGGGTGTCTGAAGGTGAGCTGGGTGTCTGTATGTGAGGTGGGTGTCTGTGGCTGAGCTGGATGTCTTTAGGTGAGGAGGGTGTCTGTGGCTGAGCTGGGTGTCTGTAGGTGAGCTGGATGTCTGTGGCTGAGCTGG